>JAOXJM010000079.1:40770749-40787285 GCA_026413425.1 Tringa solitaria
TGGAAAAATTGGGGTTTTCCCCACTTCTCCCCCCCCCCCCCCCCATCCCCTTTTTACAGAGAGCATTAGAGACATAGAGAGAAAGGGATGCACAAGCAAAGTGTTTTGACTTAAATAGTAAGACTATACTGACCTTTTCCAAACATAACCAAGAAACAACAGAAACAAGGAACTGTATGTCTGAGACTTCTGAGAATCTGTCTTGTTCATTCCTCCCTTCCTGTGCCCTGCTGGCTTCCAGTAATGAATTGTGCTATGATCTTTCCCTGGATCATGATTTTTGCAAATCTTACAGGGTTTTTTCTGTCACTGCTTCTGATGGTTGTAGTCCTAATTAAACAGTGGTTAGATTTGTCTAGGTAAGTGGACTTGAACCTTCTTTAATGTAGAAGGTTTAAATGTTTCTTTCTAGTGGATGCAGGTGCCCTTCTAATGAAGTCACATCTGACAAGAAGCTTGCTTTTCTTCAGCGACATTTTTCCTAGATCCCCGAGACCTGCAGACCACAGTTTTAAAAACGAGGTGAGAACAGGGTGATCACTTCAGATGGTGCAATTATAGTTCTTTTAAGTATGACTAGTTGTAATTGCCCTCTTTGTACTTAATGCAGGATCTGCTCACCTTTATTTCATTATTACTCTAGAATCTTTAAAGTAGAAATTGAGCAGTGATGAGTAGAACTTGCATCTCTTCTCGAAGGTTTATTTTCTTTAGGAGTATACCTAAGGAGTGCCTTAACTTTAGAGATATGCAGTGTTTGAGCTAAGACCTTACTAAACCAATTTTGCCAAACTGATAAATTTGTCTGATTTTAATTTGCATTTTTTTCTGTGTATGAAACTCTTTCTAGTCCTTTTGTGATTTCTAGTCCTTTTGTGGGCTCTTCAGGCTCTCGGTGAACTAACTTTCAGCTCAGGAGAAGGCCTCCTTTATCCTAGCATATTAAAGTGATTCTTCATTACCCCGCAGGGATGGGGAGGAAGGTTTGATCAGTTCACTGTGGTTTCTTAAAGTCTTTTCCTTTAGCTAAGCTAAGTAAAATGTGAAGATGATAAATGGATTCAAATGTGACTTGGGACACTATGAAATATATAGCATGAAACCCCACAAAAGTGACTGATGTCTTGCTGCTGTTTTGACCATAGAATTAACTCGGTTTTGTGTCTTAATGTCCCTTGTGTGTTGGAGAGTTAATCTACTGGAATAAAAACAGAGCCTGTGTTGAATAGCCTGCTTAGAGCAGTAGTTTTGAAATTTAGTGTGATACTCAGTTGTGCAAGATTAAATACTTTTTTAAAGATGTGCAATATTTACTGACTGTAGGCCCAAAGGTAGGTAAGATCCACTGGTCTGTAGAGGGATCTAAGATATATCTGGACCAATTTGGGGTCTAAGGGACCTCAGTTCATGAGGTGCACAAATATTAGCATAACACTAGACATCAGAGAGCTGAGAGTTTGCAATTTCAGATTTAGATTGTCAAATTTAGATTTAGACCCATCAATTACATCTCATTCCAAGTGTCTTTCAGGCAAGTTCTTTCTCCTTGCGTGTTAATACATAATGCATTAAGGAGTAACTGTGTGTAATATGAAGCAACTACATATCTTTTGGACCAAATGAATACAGATGAGAGCTACCTCTTTTGCCAAGAAGCAATCCTAGGATTTCAGTATTCCTTGGGAAAAAAAAAATTTTTTTGAAATCTGTAAGATTTAATACTTGTGGCACTTCATATTGCCATTTGAAGTTTTCACTGGCTGGGAAAGATACAAACTACAAATGAAAAATATTATATGGACCAGTGGACCTATTAATTGTCCTGCTGGTCTAGTTAATTTTTTTAGTTAATCTCCTACACATAGCTAATTTATATTTTTATAGCTTTTTTTCATGCTCTCACTCTCTTGAATTCTGTCTCTTTTTCCTTGCTTCACAGCAAGTCAAGTGATTTGAAAAATTAGATCTGTGCATTTGCAATTTCACAGTGTTTCCTAAATGCTTTCACTCAAGCGGACTATCTTGCCAGTTCTTCATGCGCAATAAGTTCAGCATTAGTAAAAATTGTTGTGTTGCCCTATTTCTTTAGGTGTTAGTTGTCTTTGCTCAGTTGTGAGTCTGATTCTGAAGAAAACCCGTGTGAATGCTTAGGGGTAGACTGTGCTCTTCAATTTGAATAGCGTAGGGGCAAAACCTATTATAACCTGCAGTTAATTCCAGGAGGCATTAGACCCATGACACTGACATCATTTTGTCTGCTTTGTCTAAGTCAAGATAGTGCAGGGCTTTGCTGTGTAAGTGCAAGACAGCATGCTTAACTTCTTGCTGACAGCAGGTTAATTAAAACCTTGGCCCTGTTTGGGTATCTAAGACTGTCTTTCTGGCTCCACAGATTAAATGTTTGGGTTTTTTTGCCTTCTGTCAGGTTCAGAAAAGATTTCTGCTTACTGCAGTCTTGCAATACGAGCGCTGAGCCTCAAACTGGTCAGATTTCCATAGGGGAATGAGTGGATACAGTGTTGCACTGGGACCTGGTGGTGGGGCTTCCATTCAATACTGAGCTCTTTTTGTAGGGCTGGGGTAAAACTTGGTTTATACTCAGCTGTGGAAGAGAAAATAATTTCTGGTGTCAAAATGGAGCAGCTTAAAACTCCTGGTTACAAAGTATTATATAGTCATTGTTTGCTTGTATCAAAAGCTGTGAAAATTCGGGGCTTCTGAAGAATTGACAAGGGTGTGTCTCCCTCTGGTTGCTTATTTCCTGAAAGTTTACTGAAACATTTAGAAGGTAACTGTTAAGTTTCTTTTTGACTACAGCAGTAGTAACCTCTGTCGTCTTGGTACGTAAGACTTCAGCAATGTTGCGCCATAAGCTGAATCCAATTTCTAAAGCTTTTCATAAGAAGTTCTTTGATCTGTCAGTCCTTAAGATACCGTCTTGTCATCTCGTGTAAAGTCATACTCGGCAGATTACATCAAGTTTACATCAAGTTTCTCTTCATTGGACTCACCTTTGTTCTCAGCACAGGCGTCCTACTCTTTGATTGGAATTTGTTCTAGGTGTAAGAGCCCTCTACTGACTATTCAGTACCTTGATGACTGACTAAGAGGAGACTGCTTGCATCGAAGGATACATCTGACTCTTGAAGGTTTAAAACAACTTGCGAAAAGCCCACTTGCATTCTGGTAGGAAGAAGTATGTCTGAGAGACCTTGTATTCTAGCTGAAGCACCAGAGGCACACTTGTGTCTTCTTTTTGACGGTGGAACTTGTCCTGTTAAGCCTTCGCATGCGCCGGACCCATTCTCAACAAAGCCCGACCTGTAGTAGGGAGGTATTGATACAGAGGTATTAATAGTTCTAAAAATGCCATGTTTGTATGTTAGGGTGGACCTAGTGTGCATGTCTCGCTTAATTTTGTTTTGCAAGCTGGATCAAAAATCAGTTTTTACTCTGAAATGAGGTGGATGATTTCGCTTGTTCAGTGTGGCTGAGTAAAGACGGATTTGAGCAAGCATTTTTGCCATAAGCTTCTGGTTCCCATTCTTGTGCCTTACTGGTGTTTTTGTGGCTGCACAGATCTGGTCCTTGATGCTGATCATAGGGTGAAAAAGAATAGATATTCCTAATATATTAAAAACAGTTTCTCGAGTAAGTGCACTGCGAACTGTATCAAGACTAGGCAAGGTCTCTTTCTGATCATGATTACTTACTTTTTGGATGGTTAATGGATGATTAACTAAAAAGAACAAATCCAATTTTCATCCTTTCTCTTTGGAAAGGATGTGTAAATTACAGCAAAACCATACTTGAAATCTGTTGTTAGGATGTGTTCCTTGTGTCAGTTTTTATTTTGTAAACCCTCTTCTGTTTTGGCTATTTTTTTCTCCCTTTCCTTAAGCTCAACAAGCTGCTTTGTTGCAAATATTCAAAAGTCTTTAACCTATCCCTTGGGCTGGTGTTCCTTTTTTTCAGGTTTGTCACATTTTACTTTAACTATGCCAGCCTTAACATCCTATGAATAGCTATTAATTCTTCAATGCTGCATAATGACAGGACAGCATTTTGTAATACACTGGTAAGAGGCAACTGAAATTATCTTAAAAATGCAGAAAAAAAATTTTATGTGACTACAGAGGGAGTAGCTGGAGCTCTTACTTGTACAGTTTAATTGGCAAAAAATGTTAAATATTTCACTGTGATGGCCTATATATTTATCTATGGTAAACATTCATGAGCCTTTTTCCAACAGTCAAGGATCTCACTGTGACTCCCAGACCTCTGCTGCTGGCACACAGTGATTTCCTCCCCCTGCTTAGTTCACAGGAAAAGGTCAGCCAGCTAGTCTAAAGGTGATTTTAGTGTATGTGCTAATATTTCTCCCTCCCCCCACCTCTGGATGTGTTGTTCAAAGGAACTCTGTCCTGCAGCACTTTGAGTCGAATATGGCCCTTATTTAAAGAAAGGGCAAGAGCTACCCTGATGATGCATGACAAAGCAGAAACAGCACGACAGTATTTAATGGGCTGCAACTCCCAGGACTGGGCTGAGATTTAACCAATTATCTTTTAGTCTGCAGAATTTGTATTATGCTAGCTCTTCGCTCATTAGTAACGTGGAAGAGCTTGGGGTTGGTAATATTTGTAGAATTAGCAATTGTAAAAATACCATCCCAGAATCTTGTGTGTGGGATTTCTGTGGATTGTGGTTTTCCCCAGAGGCTTTGTTAGTGAGCGGTGCTCAGTCAGGGGCATAGGAAGGGTGCTAAGGTCAGATGCATCTTTGAGCTTTACTCCAGCAGAAGCCCCCCCAGTTAAGTTAGAATGAAGACTTAGTGATGGGAGCTTCTCTTTGGGCTGGATTGGGTTATGGCCTCATGTGGAATTGCCTGTAAAGCTTCCTAGATTCCTACTCTGCACAGGAACGTGTAAGAGACAGTACTTCGAAGATGCAGTGGTTTTTTGACCTCTTTAAATGTTTCATTGCTTGATGACTAAGCTTGCTGGATTTCAGATACTGAGTCAGGGCTTTGTTCTTGGTGACAAGCTTCCCCTTCATAATGAGCTCTTATTGTGCCTTTTGAGAGCCCAGAGCTCCATGAGGTGGGGAGAAGAGGATCAGCTGGAATAGCCATTATTTCCACAAAGGGCAAAGCAAGCAGAATATTTCCCCAGAGTGCTGGGAGAGGATGGTGTTCTTAAGGGCAATTATACCCGTTATGCAGTTTCAAGCTTTCCTCCACTCATGCTGTCCTGCAGCTGCAAAGTTGCGTGGAGAAGAGATGGAAACCACGGCTGTGCTCCATGTTGTGTTTATAGCAAACCGTATCTGTCTGGGTAACGCTGAAAGAATGGGGGAGGAAATGGGTCTTGAAGCATATCTAATAACTATGAGGTGCAACGTAGGATGAATAGTTTTCAACAAAATTGGCAAAACAACTAAAATTTGAATGAATTGGCTGCAATGCGTGCTGTAGAACAGCACGCTGAGGGAAAATGAGATGCGTACTCAAATTTTGGAAGTGCGAGGGAGTTGCGGTTTCCAAGTAGGAAGGAGATAGCTTTTCCCATAAAATCGTAACCACATCAAGCTCCAGTGTTTAACACAGTGTGTTGAATCTTCTGACGTGGCTTTTATGGCAGATGGGTAAGCCAAAAATATGTTTGTTTTTTTCTTGGTTATATGACTGCAATCAGAGTTTAAAGCTGAAATTTCTAGGTCCTGTGAATGATAACAAAGTGCATCTTGAAGCAGTTTAGCAAGGACTGTGGTTTATTTAACTGAACATACTGCTCTTAACATCTCTTACTCCTCGGCTGAATGCAGCAGCTTGTAATTCAGTAGCCATCTGTCTTAGACGCAATTCTTACTTGAAGCTTTGTGGTTTTTAACTGAAATTACATTATTAATAAGAAAGCAGGAGGGAAAGCTACCCAGCTAATGTGCCCAGTTAGTTAAGAATAAAGTCACATTTTATTTACTTAAATCCATCTGTGCTTGTTTTGCCAGTAATATATTTGGTCTGCGGCCTGTGGACTATGCGGAAAGTGAAAAGATGAAGTCTGTGCTGATGTTACCAATGAAGAATGAATCATTTTCATTTAACCAACCCTGTGAGGTAAGTGTGTGTGGTTTTTGGTTTTCCTTTGCTTTTTAAAAAACCATAATTTTATTTTGTAAGTATTGAAGGCTTGGACCTAAGTACAGAACATCACCTGCCTTTACAGGGAGATTTTAAATAGGCTGGGATACTAACTTGGACAATATTTCTAGAATGTATGTGGGATGCTTACAAGCTATGATATTCTGTGTTATGATAGCTTTATCTGGGAAAACAAAGGATGTTTCTTGTAATGTGGCCTTATTATAGGAGAATGAACAATATGTTATTCCTGAAGTATTGTTAATTTAACACGCTCTTGTTGTTTTCTGCATATTTAAATTTGTTCTATTTGCTGAACTGGCTGAAAGCAGCAGCAGTCTTTACTCCAGGTGCTTTTTGTGTGCTTTTAAAAGGCTGTTCCAATATTGTCCTTTGTCCAACAATGAAGATACCAGCTCAGCAGTTGAGAGCAGCTTTTCGAAGATTATATTGGGGGTTTTGTGTTTGTTTTCCTCTCCTTTTTGCCAAATACTTGCCAGGATTTGTGACCAAAATCACGTTATTCAGACTTCATGCTTCCTAAAGAATAATGGTTAAACTCAAGTAGTCCTATTCTACTCCAGGGTATACAGCCTGTTGTGATCCAATGGGTAATAAGATACCCACTGGCCAAAAGTAAACTGTTGGAGCTAAATCAGCAAAGACGTGACTGTTACTCCCACCTGTAGCAGATGTAAGATGCAACTCTTCCATCGCAAACAAAACACTCAGTGCTTGTGTTTGCTTTGGGACAAGTGCGTGCCAGTGGATGGTTACCAGCTCGTATGGATGACTTGATCCAAAGCTTTAGGGTAACTGGGTCTCAAAGGTGTGTCTGTACTAGGGAATCTGGGAGTACTTACAAAGACCTGATGTATCACATCTTTGTCGGCATAAAACTTTAGCAAGCAGCTCCTCCTACTTTGCATTACTACTGTCCGCATAAAAAAACCTTAAGCATTCATTAATTACAGAGCAACGTATTAGGGGCATTTTTAGTAAAAGGAAATGCAGGTGTTGAGGGAGGTATGTAGGTTACTCAACATCTTGGTAGTGAATCTGTTGGTAATACTTCACTAAATTTTTTTCTCCTTCGAGTCAGCAAGGCTGTTTACACAATGTTTGACCAGCTGAATGTGTGCACACCAGTGTCTTAAAAAAAAAAAAAAGGCAAGGAAGAAAAAACCTGATGCACAAGCTGTTTTGGTACCTTGCATAAGCTGAATGAAGTACCTTTACTATCTAGCTTTTTCTCCTCTAGAGCTGTTTTGTTATATAGAGATTTATTTGTGGACCCTGTCCACTAAGCTTGCCATGAATTGTTTTTCAAAATGCTTACTCTTTATTAGACAACATCTGTCAAACAAGTTAGTTGCTTTCTTTATGTTCCCAAACATTCAGCTTACTGTAGGACTTTATTTTTTTTACTGCAGGCTCTGAGCCCGAGCCAGCAAAGAGATGGACCTCTTGTTATACTGGGGAGCAATCTTACTTCGGAGCAACAGAAATTGCTGATCAAACTGGCAACAGTTCTGAAGGCTCAAAGGTGTACTGAATTTAACAGCAAAGGTATGCAGTCTTGTTGAAATGTCTCTATCCAAATAGAACGAACTGCAGTTCTGCACTTATTCCTTTAAGGTACTAGCTGCAAGAGGTTTTTGTCGTACCTAATAAGTGCAGTTTCTGAAATCCTTGAATTATAGCAGTAGTAGAATGATGGTGTCTTGTGTTGCGTGTAAACTCATAAAGCCTGCCTGGTTACTGAGGCAGGAGACTTCTGGAGAAGCCACAGTTTGACAGTATATTGCCTGTTATTTAAAATCTATAAGTTCTCCTTAAAGACCTCTTCTGTTTATACTTCTTTTACCAAGGTCTCTGCTCATATGAGACATCCTGTAAGGCTTTTATGTCGCAGAAGGGAGTCTTAGGCAGATTGTGCCTTTAGAAAGAGCATGTCACTGACTAAAAGTTGACAATTTTTTTTCTCATGGGCTACCTTCCTTCAAATTTTGGTCTTCATTAAGAGAATGGAGCCAAATTATTTGGCTTTTTTTTTTGTTGTTCCCTTTTGAGGGGGGTGACATTGTCTTAATCCCTCCTATTAGTTTTTCTTGGGAGTGCTTCTCCTGCTTGTGAAAGAAACGCTAAGGTAGTTTTACCCTACCATCTTTCACACCCTGATTAATACTCCAGAATTCTCAGTTGAGTTCTGTTAGCTTTGTGTTAAAGCAGTGAGATTCCCTAGTAAGATTCCTGTCAGAGTTAAATATAACTTTAAAAGGATTGGAAAAATGTACTATCCTATAAACCAGAACCTCTTTTGAAGTTTTAAGTGTTAGCTTAGAACTATAAAAACATGGTTTCCCTTTTTCATAGCAAGTATATGTTGGAGACTACAAAACTTCTAATAGTGCTTCCACTCAAAAATCACATACTTGTGCTGGAAAGAGTGGTTCATAAATTATTATAGTCTGTTTATTCTTTAAATGGTGATTGGTTGCTTTTTAGCCAGGCATGGCTCTGCTTTTTATGTGCTTTTACTTCTACTGATGTAATCTTTCTCCTAGTAACTCATCTTGTTATCCCTGATGCTCCAATGCCAAGAACTGTCAAATGTATGATGGCTGTTCTGACTGGATGTTGGGTCCTCAAGTTTGAATGTAAGTACGAAATATATGGGATTCTTCAAGCTTTGTAACCAGAAATTGGAGATGGAATTCCAGAGAAAATTTTCAACAACTGCCCTAGTATCGGTACTATCAACATAAAGTTGTGAGGGTTTTGTTTTTTAATCTCCTGAATGACAAGAGATTTAATTAAATACAACTGCTCCTTCCTTGGCAAATGTGTGCATTTCATTATTAGAGGTATTGGGTAGGTCATACCCCAAGTGTCAGTAGGAAGTGAATTTGTACATGGCTACATTAAGAGGGATTTGGAAGATGATAGAAAATATCCTGGGAGAAGAGGAAGGAATTAGATAAATTCTTGGATTTCTTACAAGCAGCTTCCATTGAAATTCACAGGAAACTTTTGCTTGCTTGGGGTATGTGATCAAGGCCTGTAGGAAGGCAAGGTGTTGCTTATTTGCTTTTATTTTATTGCTGAGATCTGTTGAAAGTTGCAACTTCTCACCAAAGTTATACTGTCAGCTGATCATAACCCCTGTTTGTACTTTCCACTAAAGTTCTCTATTTGTTGAGAACATTGTCAGGCTTTATGCAATCACAGGCTCAGGCAGATCAGATGTATAATATAACTTTCAATACTCATTTCTGTACACATGAGCCCTGCAGACTAGAGTGCTCTTCAACTAAAATAGTAATTTCCAGGGAAAGATGATTGCATAGCATGCAAGTCCTCTTGGCATGCAAGTAGGTTTGATGTCATCTTTCATGCAATCTGTAATTAGTTTTTATACTGTCTGTGCTTTTGCTATACAGCTGTTCTTTGGACTTACACCCCAAATTCTGGTTTTTATTTATTCATTCTAATGTATTTCTTAGTATCTGCTTTCATTGTAGTTGTAAAACCCATCTTCTTCCCCTTGACCTTTATGGCTAAGTCCTTTTAGCTAATAAGTACACTACAAATGAGTTAATTATCCATGGAAAACTCACAGACAAATTTCATTCCAGTTTTCTACTGTGTGTCTTAACATCAGAATATAAGGATTCTTTAAATTTTCCAGTAACTAACGTTTTTGAAGGCACTGCTTAAAGCTTCAAAAGATCTGTAGTAATTTTTCAAATACAGCACGTCATCGGGCACTTTAAACATTGGACTTTTCACACATTTGGCTCCCAGGTAGTCAATGGACTTCTTCCGTGCTTTTTTTTAGAGGGTCTGTTGATTTGGTGCCCCTTCAGAAATGTTTCCTGCAACACCTATGGTGGCTTCTGTTTCTGGGCTCATGAGCATTCGCGAAAGGAGAACACTGTTCCCTCTCTGTGCTGTGACTCCTACAAATAGGAGTAGCTTCTTGTTGAATATGTAACATGGAGAAATACTGTTTCTGCTTAAGCAAGCAGATGGATTTAATAACCTCGAGACGCATTGTTGATAAGCACAAGGGAGATGGTTTCCTGTTTGGAGGTAGGGATGCAGCAGGAAACTCAGAAGGCCTAGAGGCGATGTTTGGGTTGTGTAATTGGAAAGGGTGTGTGCAGGTGCTCTGAAACAATATCCTGAAGCCTGAATAATCTCTTTTCTGTGGTGAACCGCTTCGCAGGTTCTTGGCTTCACTCAGTTCAGGAGGTCTGCTTACCTTCTATCAAATGTGCTAGGGTGGTTTTCCTCTACTTCATTTTATCTTCTTGTTAATCGGATGCTTAGAAAGCTAATGTTGCCAGTAAAGGTACGTAGCTTTCTGTAGCTGAGTGGTAGGGAGATTTAATTAGTGAGACCTGAGTTTAAATCTTTGTGGAAGAATTTTTATATTTATAAGTGATTGGAAAAGGTAAAATAAATAAAGTAATGTCGGGGTTATTCAGGGAGTATTTTCTTTGGGTTTTTTTTTGTTTGCAGCTGAGTTTTATTTTTCTGTTGTTAGTACTGATTAGTACAATCCTGACTGCTAATGCTCCCAGCTTAGTAAGCAACATACTACTTAAAAGCGAGTGATTCTCCTCCCTAGTGGGAAATGTTAGTAATAACTCATGGGGTCTGATGCAGTTAAGTGCCTATAATTAACAACACCACTCCATCTGTTCCCACCAGTCTGTTATTAGTCTTCTTCAGAGTCATTACAAGTTAAAGATTGTTATAACAAATAATGGGACTCCTGCTGATGGAACATTTGTCTAGGAAAAAAAGAGGTCTTTGCTTTTCCATAATTTCTCTCTTTATTTATTGTGGCTTTTTTGACTTGTATTTGGGTAAGTTTCCTTAAATGTTATGCAAGTAAACTTCCAAATATATGTGCATATTCTGACTTACTTCTGTCAAAGCCACAGCAAATAAATTGAAGGAATTGCTTATAGTTCAGTGTTCTAAGCTGTTCACTTGAAGTAAATTCACGTTCAAAAACTTTACTGAAAAATTTGAGAAAACAAAGCTCGAGGTAGCACTTAATAAAATGCTGACTATGCATGTGAGCATTTGAATTTTTTTTTACTACCAGGTAAACTGCATTTGACTGTTATTTCTAAAGTTATATTTATAGCCTACACTTAATTACACCACTTTTTTTTAAAAACATTGCATGCTTGCAAAAAACAGTATTTCATTTGAGAGTGCATTTGTTACATTAACTCTTCTGTTACAGCAGGCTTACAAGCTGTGATTTTCTAATAAAAAGCAATTTTCATCTCTTGTATCTACACGTGTCTATACACACAGATACAGCGTCCATTAGTATCAGTAGAGAGGTAATGTGGAATTTTCCAGCAGAGTTTGAGCTAAATGTAGGGTCTCTAAGTATTAGAGAGCCAAGATTTAAATATGTATCTTCAGTTTTCGGGTTCCCTTTCGTCTTCAGGCAGAAGATTAGGATGAAAGGATGTTGTCACTGTAAGATGGTATTATTAGATCTTCACAGAAGAAAAATTTCACCTTACCAGTTGCAGTTCCTTATTTTCTATATATAATACACTGTCAGCAATATATCCACTTTCAAAGCAGCACAGAATTCAATTGAGACACTGTTGTCACTGTGCTCCTTGCCCTTGGCCATATCTTTCATTGGTTTCATTATTTTATTGCCTTCATTATTTCTGGGACAGTAATAGGGCACAAAGCATATCGTTATCCTTCTGCAAGCAGGCTGAGACGAAGACTCCAGTATCACTGTGTTTTCTCTGAGCTTTTCGCAGAGCACAGAATAGTGTAATTAAACCCAGAAATCTTTAATAGCTCTTCAGCTTGTTTTTTCTTAAACTGATTGTCATCTGTTAAAGGAGGGAATGAAAAATGATCTCGGAAACGATATGCATTGAAACAAGCTTGTGTCAGTCTTTGCAGCAAAGTGTCTGGCAGAATTCTAAGCATCTGATTGCTTATTCCTTCATCTGTTTTGCTTACCTGGAGCAGCAGCAATGATTCAGCTCTGATCATTTAAGGGAATGCAAAAATACCCCCTGCTTTTCCTGTAAGGACTCAGAACAACTGGGAGTTGACTGGAACAGCTAGAGGATTGCACGACTGACATTTCAAGGAGAAAAATGCTTTCTGAATTTCTTGGAACAATATGCCCATCCTTGTTTAGGCTATTAGACGAGGGAAGTGCAAAGCTGTTTGAGCTGATTGCTTCTCAAGCTTGGGCTGTCTCTCTTCCATGCATAAACATCTTTTAGATAACAGGCTGATATTCAGCAGAGCCCTCACTCCTTAAAACAGCTCAAAACTTTTGATCACTGGAGTTTCACGTTTGTTTTCCAGTTGGAGACTTACTTCAACTGCCCCCCTCTACAAAAGGCGTCTCTGTGGGAGGTGGTACAAATACCTAAGGTGCATGCACATGTTCTTGTTGTATTGGGTGTACAGCGGGGGGCGGGGAGGGGGTCACATCAACGGGGTCTGAACCTCTGTGCTCCCACAGTGTCTGCCCCTTTTGGAAGTGAGGAGCAAAACAGTTTTGCTTCAAACTTGGCGAAGGTTTAGACTGAAGCCGCTGGGGTTTGCAGAGGAGAAAATGAGGGTGAAGATGTCTTCAATCTGGTGTTTGCCTTTGCAGAACGGGGAAGTGGGCTGGTTTGAAAAAAGGTCTAGAAGAAAAGGAAACCATGCTTGCACTGCTCTCTCTGTTCTGTGTTACCCAAATGTTCAGTTTATCATATTTAGAGATTCCTTTTGTTCCAATTCAGTTTTGGTTTGAAGGAAACCTTACACTAAGGAAGCCCATTCTTAGGCAAAGGATGGGGAATATCACTACTTTCATTTAAAAGCTTGTAAGAGGATCCAGAGCAAGGACGAGCACTTCCAGTGGAATTTAGCCTGCCCTCTGCACCTTAGGAATTGCTACGTCCAGTCTAGAAAACAGCTGTGGCAAATGCTACTTTCCTAAAGGAGACAGGACGCTTGGAGGTTTAAGTGAAGTAATGATTTTCATATTACATGCTGCTAACTTCTGGCAATTGATGTTTAAGGACTTTCTAAGCATCTGCTCCATCATATTTAATAAATATCACCTGGATTAACTTGTTAATTACCATTCTTAAGCAGATCCATTTTAGTCCCTGCAGCATCTTATGTCATTTCCATGTGTTGGAAAAATAGACTGGTCGTCTTTTACAAAGTGAGATCTCTACCTCGCCCCACGAAAGTCTGTGATTCTAAAGTTACTTTATAAGCATATAAGAGACAGTATAAAAATTCTTCTCTGTGCTGTGGCAGAGACCAGTGATGCTGTTGATGAAAGCAAATTGAAGCTAGCCATGCCAAATTGCCCTAAGGCTTTCTCTCAGTCCAGATTGTCTCCTTTTCTAGGAAAAATAATCTCATTAAGCTTTACTCAATCTGCATGCAAGTCTTAAAACCTAGCACAGAGTAAACTGAGGAAGTTTCAGTTGCAATCTCTACTAGATCTTGAATGTGTAGCATCTTATCTTCTTTGTTGCTGTCGTGTATTTCTAAATTACTTTTAGCTGTTCTAAGAGATTTGTGGGACTAACCCCTGCTCTTTGCTTTATTAATGCAAATCCAGCAAAACTCCAGCAAGGCTAATTGAGTTACTGAGAGCTACCCCTGGGTATCTGTGGGTGATTACAACTTGTTCTTGGCAACCAGTTCTTTTTGTACTTCATCCTGTTTAAATTGGTTTTGCTGATGCAGTTAGTTTCATTATAAACCAATAAGACTTACATGAATAAGGATTATAGGGCTCTGATCTTAAATTTTGCAAATAATGGTTTCTTTATTTCCAGTGCTAATAGCTACAGTTATATCAAAGGTCAATTAACGATACCATTAGAGTGGGAACCCTTTTAACCTGCTTGCTCCTTATATACTGGAAGGTGAGAAGGCAGGGGCAGCTGTTCAGTGAAGTAATCAGGATCAGTATAAGTAGTGATGCTTTACTGATCTTGATAATGAGGGGGAAAAAAATGAGCAATATTCTCTTTGCCAAATGAGGTGGCATCAAGCTAAAATGCGGTTGTATTAAGTGAAAAGTCTTTTTCTGCAGTATTTTCTAGGGACCTTAATGCAGGCTCAGTTTTTGCTGGAATTTGGTGCAAACGACCTTGTTTATATTTACAAATTGCAGGTGTGAAATCACACATTTAAGAGGCTTTTAAACTTCTAATGTTCCATATTTCTAGGGAGGAACCTTGTGTGACCCCTCTGCACGTCATCTTGCCGCAGTGTGATCTTCTGCCAGGCAAACTTTGAGTGTGTGCAGACTTGAACTGGGCATTGCAGAACAGCTCTGGTCCATGTGAAATGGAAATACGTCAATTGCCTTGGTACAAGTCTTACCCTTTTGGGGGTAACTGATCCAAGGACTGCTGTGATTGAACTAGAGGGCCACTAAAGCATAGTTGCAATAATCACCCTCTTTTCTTTAGGGAAGAGAACATGTTGTGTGGCGATGAAGCCACAACACGTAGTCCAGGAGGGATCAAAGGAGACTTCAGGGCTTTGGAACAGTTGGTAAGGGAATCTGGAGCACAGGTTATTTTTTCCTCTCCTCTCAGTTGTGGGCAGTGACACTAGAAGAAACAGACAAGTCCAGTCTATTAATACATGGCTCCGTGGTTGGTGTCACTGCCATAATTTTGCGTTTTTCGATAATGGCCTACACGGCACCGTGCTTGCTGGTGTCAGATGATGTTCACCTTTCTCAAAGCAGGAAGAGGGTCTTGGCTCACGAGCTAGCAGGACTTGTTGACAGAGCTTTAAACTAGGATTAAGGGGGAAGAGGGCAATATCAGGCTTGCCTGTGACAAGCTGAGGGTCTGCAACCTGTTGCTCTGAAATGTGCTGGCTGCATTGCAGCACACTTGAAGTCTTATGGAGATGAACCAGGGGCTCCTGAGGTAGTAGGAGCCAAGAGTGATACACCAGTGAAATACCCCAAAGGAATTAAGAGGTGTTCCTCTAAGAAGGTGACATGGCTGACAGCCCGGCTGAAGGGCCTCTACACCAATGCAGGCAGTATGGGCGATGAACAGGAGGAGTTGGAAGCTGTTGTGCTGCTAGTTGCCACTACTGAAACCTGGTGAGACAAATCCCATGACTGGAGTGCAGCTATCCATGGCTACAGGCAGTTCAGAAGGGACAGGCAAGGAAGGAGGAGCAGAAGCATTGCCCTCTACATCAAGTGGATAAAGTGTGAAGAGCTGTCTGAAGAAGAGCCATGAGCAGGTAGAAAGCCTATAGGTATGAAGAAGAGGCCAAGGCAACAAAGGGAACTTTGTGGTTGAGGTCTGCTACAGGCTGTCCAACCAAGGGGAGCCTATTGATGAACCTTCTTAATCCAGCTACAGGAGGCACCAGGTCTGTGCCCCCCTGAGGAACCTGAACATGCAGAAGTCTGTAGGACCTGATGAGATGCATCCCAGAGGCCTGTGGGAATTGGCTGGTATAGTTGTCAAACTGCTCTCCATGATACTAGAAAAGTCATGGCAGACAGGTGAAGTCCCCGGTGACTAGAAAAAGGAAAACATTGCACCCAAAATAGGTGCAAAAGAAAGGAGGACCCCGGGAACTCCAAACCTGTCCGTCTCATCTCTATGCCTGGGAAGATCATGGAACAGATCCTCCTAGCAGTTATGCTAAGGCACATGGAGGACAGGGAGGTGATTCGAGACAGCCAGCACAGCTTCACCAAGGGCAAATCCTGCCTGACCAATCTCATGGCCTTCTATGGTGGACTGACGACATCAATGGACCAAGGAAGAGCTACCGATGTTGTCTGTCTGGACTTCTGGGAGGCCTCTGGCACAATCCCCCACAATGTGATTCTCTCTAAATTGGAGAGATATGTATTTGATAAGTGGACTGCTTGGTGGATGAGGAACTGGCTGGACGATCGCATCCAGATGGTAGTGGTCAACAGGTCAATGTCCAGATGGAGACTGGCGACAAGTCGTGTCCCTCAGGGGTCTATATTGAGACCGTACAGTTCAATATCTTCCTCAATGACATAGACAGTGGGATTGAGTGCACCCTCAGCATGTTTGCCAACACCACCAAGCTGTGTGGTGCAGTTGACATGCCTGAGGGATAGGATGCCATCCAGAAGAACCTGAACAGACTGGAGAAGTGGGCGCTTTTGAAGCTCATGAGGTCCAGCAAGGCCAAGTGCAAGGTCCTGCACATGGGTTGGGGGAACCTCTGGTATTAATGCAGGCTGGGGGATGAAGGGATTGAGTCCAGAGGAGGCCACAAGATGAGAGACGATGAGAGGGCTGGAGCACCTCTCCTATGAAGACAGGCTGAGAGAGCTGGGGTTG
>JAOXJM010000079.1:40837384-40857571 GCA_026413425.1 Tringa solitaria
CAACCTGTTCCAGTGTCTCACCACCCTCACAGCAAAGAATTTCTTCCTGATATCTAAATCTCTTCCAGCTTAAAACCATTGCCCCTTGTCCTGTCCTGTCAGCTCCTGCTCCATTTATTCTAACAAACATGAGCTTCCCTACCAACACGACTCGGCGCAAAACATTTTTAACCAGGACAGAAATTTGGCTTAGTTGACGAGAAATGAGTTATACCACTTTACATCAGTTGTGGGACCGGTCCGTATCTAAGTTTGGTTTTGTTTTGTTTTGTTTTTTTCTTAAAACTACTTAATGAATTCCTTGAGGCAATTCTGATTTCGGAAATGGATACAGTGGATGCAAGTACATCCCAGAGTTTACCTGAAAAGAATAAACTTGGGGAGCCCCCATGCACATGAAATATAATACTGCTCACACAGCGTAGAATACGCGTGATGAGGGTGTAGGAGCCCTGGAATACCTAAGGGGAGGCTAGACTGCCTTTCCACCTTCCTAAGAAATGAAATCTAAATTTCAGTTGACATCTTTTGTACAAGAGCAAGGTTAAATCATATATACAATTAGATCACACGCATCCTGAGCGCGTGGCAGACAGGGTAGATTTCACTGGGAAAGGACCGACAGTCTGTGGTGTTTTCTGTGCTGGTTTGAAGGGGTTTTAGCCTGATTTTTTGAGTTTCTACTTTGTGCAAATGCTGATTTTTTTACAGTTTTAAGTTTCAAGAACTTGCATACAAAAAGGAGATGGCAAGGAATCCAGGCGTTGCTAAGAGTGACCATGTTTTGCAATGAGACCCACCTAGTACATCCCTACACCCCAAAGGACAGGTCCCTTCAGTCCAGCAGAAAAGCAGTATGCCCTCAGGACACAGAAGTTAGGAGGACCATGGGGCCATCACTGCCTTGGTAACGACTTACTGTATCACCTGGGGTGCATCATTGCCCTCCTCTCTATCCTCTCTCCTCCCCAGTCCCTATTTCAGGTGTGAGCTCTGTACCTCAAGTCTCTACACACGAAGTCTTCTGGTGGCTTAGTGCTTCTGGAGACAAAAATGCTCAGGGATAAGAGTGCAGTGGCAACTTTCCCTGCGGAGGGACTCAGAGGGTGCATCCATATTGCTAAATAAAATGGGCCATGAGACTCTCCTCTGGCTGTAGTGTCACCTGGCAAAGACTGGCCACATTCACACCATCCAGCACTTCTCCTCGGACCTCCCTCCTCCAGACTTCAGGGGGTGCCTGCTTCACCCTAAGACATAATTGTTTTCTGTGCATTTCTTTGGACTGCTTGGGCTAGCAGGAGGGTGGCCCTACGGCCCAACGGGGTGATGGTCCCTTAGCATCAAGGGGCCTCGGGGTTGGGATGAAGACATGACTGGGCGGTGGAGCACACCAAGCTTCCTGACTCCTGCAACTTAGGTGTGCCACCCACTACAAAGTGCTGACACTCAGGGTCCTTTACTTGGCTGTACCAATAAGGCCAGTTGTGCGAGGAACCAAACCTCACCAACCCAACCAAGCCAAAGCAAAGAAACCAACATTCTCCTCTTTTCCACTGGGCTTTTATTTGCTGATGACCAAGCCTAAGCTCTTCAGTCTTAGGTAGGAAATCGACCAACATTGAAGAAGGGTCTTCCAAACACAACCACAGAAAGCAAGAAATTACCCCCAACCAGCCAAGCTCTTTGCAGCCTGTGCTGCAGGAACTGAGGCCAGAAAAGCCACATGCTGCAGGAGCGATGCCCTGGCACTGAGCTTATAGACCTCAACTGAGAGCTGAGAGCACCCATGGGAAGTCAGAGCACGGAGACAGCTAATTGAGAAGGAAAGGGGCAGGCCAAGGGGGTGGAAGGAAATGGATGCTGATGTTTATGGGCAGAAGAACATCTCTGGACAACAGGGGTGGGCAATATCTAGTGGAAGTCTTCACACTGTACCAGTCTCGAGCCTGTCCTACAGGAACCTTCTCCAGGCAGCACAGCTCTACCACCATCACACAGGAGTACCACCACCATGGATAAATTATCCTCTTCTACCCTCACCTAGATGTGCTGCAACAAATTGTGAGTTCCTCTGGCAAACGATTCCACAAAACTTGCACTTGTGTCCATTCTGCCCAGGAGACACACTCCATCAGAAAATCAGGGGTAGAGATAAAGAAAAACGCACCTTAAAAGTACTTTTTAGTCTCTCCAGGCAAACCCACTGGTTGGTTGGCAAGCATAATAGGCTAGGATGGTGTGCAAACCCACAGTAATACCCAGAATGAGATTACTGCACTGATTTCCTTCACGGACGTGCGTAGGTGTAGAAGAGACAAAAGGCTGTGGCTGAAATGCAGGACCCTGCCAAAGAAGCAGAGAGGATGGAGATGTAGAAAAGGCGGAGGGAAGGAAAGGAAGCGGGAGGAGAAAACTTCTAAGTGCCTTTTTTAATTCTAAATTTTCTCAGACTTGCTTAGCTCTAATCTTTAATTCATATTTTCATTACAGTCTCTTTGCTCTGTAAAGTCTGCATTTCATGTAAAAGGAGCAGCTCAAACATCAATTATTTGACATAAGTCAACCCCTTGTTAAAGTCCTCTACTCTACATATATGTAGGCTCCAATAAAAGAAGCATTAAACATTCATTAAATTAGAAATACATGAAGACAGTGTCTGCCACTCTTCTCATACAGATATGCTTATTAATCCCAACCTTCTAGAGCGGCAAAAGCAAACCCATCTCTAATCCTTTTAGAAAGCCTGGCCATGCAAAACACCCCAGCCTCCTGCAATTTGCCTGTGAGTCATCCACAGATATTACCTCTTGCAGGGTCAGATCCTCAGCTGGAGTAAATCAGAGGAAGGCAACGCTGCTGGCGTTACACCAAGTGACACAGCCTCAGGATTTGACTTTAGGCTTCCCTTGCAGCAAAATGGTTTACAGCAATGTAACTGGATAATAACGTCACTTTTGGTCTTTTAAAGCCACACCAAGAAGCTGATTAGGTGGGGAACAGCAACACCACGCCTGCTTTAATTTCAGTACTGCCCGGGCTGCTTGTCTTCTGCAAAAGGAACCTGGTTTCCCAACCCAAAAACATCCAAGCCCACCCCCTCCTCTACAATATACTGGCATGAGGATAGTGGATCTTGAACTACCACTGCCATAGGCTTGTGCACAAAAACCTCAGCAACGTTCTCCCCGGGGGGAAGCCATCACCGGTGAACAGATGCTTCTTCATAAATATTTCTGAGGTTAAAGAGCAATGCAGTAACGTGTCTCCCACGTCTCTGTGAGCTGTGGTCGAGCTTTGGAGCAAGTCCCATCCAACAAATGACTCCTCACAATCCTCCTCGACCCTTCTCTTTAGGGTGCCTCTAGACATTCATTTTGAGCTCTCCTGGGGTGGAAGCGTGGCAACGTGGTTAGGACCTGGGCTACAAATTCTGGATAGCAGCTTTCAGCTCCTGTCTGGCCTTTGGCTGTCTGGCAGAGTCTTCTCCTGCCTTTTAAATATGCCAGTTACCCTTTTCTTGCTTCTTGGGCAGAGGAAGAGACCACAAATGCTCAGGAAGCACCTGGAAGCATGCAGATGAACACATCAGGTCAAAAGGGGCTGCCGTCCCGCTGGAGCTCCACTGCAGTACTCTCCGGATCGGGCTTTTCCCGGCAGCGTCCCTGTCACTCTGACGCTGCACAGCCCAGCAGCTACCACTTTGTGCGGGCGCTGAGCTGTGTGCTAGAGTTAATCACATTAAGCACTGTTCAGTTCATGCCTTTTTTGTTCTCTAAAGACTTTGCCTCTCCCTCGCCTCTTTTAGTCTCTCCTTCTTCTAAACTTCAGGAGGTGGAGGATTCAGCTTAGCCCTCCCTGATACTCTCCAGCACCAGAGTGGCTAATTTTGGAAGGTTTAATCTCTATTTATTCTTTCCAAGGATTTACACTGTTATTAAATGGCTCTTCCAACAGTTGTGTCTGCAGGGAGCAGGTCACAGTCTTGAGTCAGGAAGGCATTTAAGCACCTGGATAATCCAACAGACGTGAGATTTCCAAAAGCGATGGAGGGGCTAGCTCTTGATAGATGCTTACATACCTAACTCTCATCAGCAAGTTCAGCATCTACGTGCCTTTGACCGCTTGGCCCAGAGCGGTGAAGGTGAATGACCTCCACTGAAAATCAATTTCAGTGAAAAGACTTCTTTTTTTCAAGGAACAGTAAAGCAAGTACAAAGTATTTTGTCAGGTCGGTGACTGCTTGGCCCAAATATACCACGTTGTTTTCAGTCTCGATCTTCTACCAGCTTTTAAATCAATCCTTTTTTTCCCCTCCGCTGGTAATCAAATCACTCCTTTAATTGAGCTAATAGGGCACCACAGTTTACATTCCTGCTGGTAAACACAAAGAACATTAGCCAACAAACAATCAAAAATGCATCATTTGTAGTCTCAGGAATTTTCTTTTGCGTTCAGCCTTCCAAAACCACTGGTTTTCACAGCCTCGGTGCACTCTGGCTCCGTCACCCCAATGTTAAGGCAGCTTCTACAGGTCCTGTAAAAACAGAAGATGACTCCCGATTTGGGGTGGCATCTCTGCATCAGCACAGCAGCGCTAAGGAGTCGGCCGTCAAACAACCACCAGCCCCCACGTGCTGGGCAAACGCTGCCTGAAGAGCAGCAGGTCCTTTCCGTGACCCCTCAAGCCTGCCATCCGAAAGGGGTGGTAGTGGTGGGGTCAACCGAGTACCCAAAAAAAACTGGCTGGCTGCCATGAATATTTCATCCACCAAGAACGAAGGGTGACGTGGCTACGCTATGCTACCAGCTTCTGCCTCCGGGACCTATGAAGAAGATCGTGGAGTCCAGCAAAGTCCGGCGTGGGGAATACATCTTCTTGGCTGGTCACATTCAACTTGCATCTGCACAATCAATCATCATATTGCATAGACTTTGACTGAAGGGGTTTTAACTGCAATCTTAAAATCTGGCCATTTCAGGAATTCCTGAAATAAATTAGAAGAGGAATTTTATTTAGTTGCTTTTTGCTAAAGGAATTTCCCCGTGGCTCCAAACCACTGTTTTCCATAAAATAAATGAATATGAAGTCTTCTCTTGTCCTCTTGCCACAGTTTCTGTATCATCTTTATCCTGCAACAGTTGTATATAATCAAATGGCAGACAAAACATCCTCTCCCCAAAACCATCCTTTTATTTCCTCAAACTTTTAGTAATTTTTTTTCACACTTCATTGATTTTTTTGTCACTGATCATGTTAGAAGCAGATGCTTTCCAAAACAATGACATGGAGATTCAGTGATCAACACCCTGCAGATAATGACAAGCTATATTTATGCCATAAAGCACAGGTAAATTAATATCCAGGCACTGGATTATTTGATATTAAAATCTTGGCATTTTTCAAGACAGCTGATAATTTGGAGACCACATGGAAAAGTTGTTTTTGTCATTATTAGTTAACAACTTGCACTCTTAATCCATTAGCTTTACCTAAAATACATGAAATAATTTACATTTATATGGAGCCTTTTGTCCCCCAAAATCCCAAAGGGTTTTGCAAAATAAACACATCGCATTGCCCCCCCTAAGAAAATACCCGGGCACTGATTTGGTTGCCTCACTGATTCAGAAGGAAGAGCCCTGGTCACTGACTGCATCACCGTCTCTTTCTGTGCCATCTAGATTTTCCTGAGCGGTAATCGCTATTAACCCTGCTCAATTTCTGAAAGTAAAGGAAATTTCTGAACCAACTTTCACCCAGGACAGGAACGGGCTGCCCAACAGCTGTGGCACCGACTCCCACAGTGGAGCTTTTCCCAAGGGACACCCATTTGGCCCTTGGAGCCTTCAAAAAAACCTCCCACTTAACGAAAAGGCATTTCTACATACCACTTATTAGGAAAAGGGGGCCTCAGAGGTCAGCCCCCGGGCCTTGTTCTACACGGAGGTGTGCAAAATTCACTTTGGGACACGGCTACCACCTATTTGTTTGCTAAAGGAAAGGCTGCCCTAAGCTTCAGTGGTTCTGGGAAAATCCCCAGGGGTTTTCTGGGCAAAACACGCTGTGTTGCAGAAGGAACAGGCTGAGGTGCAGAATGCTTATTTCAAATTAACTTGAGCGGAGAAATAATGAGCAGCAAGTTTATATTCTCAATAAATTAAGAGAGAAGCTTAGGTAAAACGTGGCTTTATACGCATGGAAATAAATTATTATTTACTCACTTTTGTGCTCATGCCCTCAAAGATGAAGACATTTGTATGGAATTATTTATAGCATATAACAATAAATACCCATAAGAGCTTTGTCTGAATACATGCTGTTTTACCAAGGTAAAATCTGTTGAAGGTCAAAGGGATCTTTTACTCGTGTGGGGAGGGCAGGATCAGAGTCTTTACTTTGAAATCTGTATCAACTGTGATAATTTAAAACTTTAATTAAAGACTCGGTGACAGATTATCTACCAAACGTCTTCCTGCTGCCCAGTATTTCATCACGAGTGTCTCCAGAAACCCACGCTACCGTGAGTAAGCACACTTGCCAGGAAGGATTTCATCGTCGACGTGTTAGCTTTTATCTGTCTTGTTGGGTAACAAATCCTTTTGTTGAGGATTAGTTGCAACAAAAATTAAATTAAAAGCAAAACCAGACCCCAAACCAGAAATTTATAATGCTTATTCTGTTCATCCCTCAAGAAAATGAAAATGCCAAGGCAAAGTCTATTTTAGCAATTGCGTTAATGTATGTGTAAATGGGTGAAGGCGCCTTTGAAATGCTCTGAAAAGAATTTCACACTTTAGAGAGAAGTTAACAATTCTATTGTGGCATTTATTGGGATTCTTAAATTAATTTCCCCGACACAGCTGTGCCATAAAATCCCCCATCATGATGAATTTTTTTTGCTAATGTGGAGATTATTTCTGGGTACAATTTTGAAGGAGCACTTTGTAAAACCAGGAGAACATGGGGACCCTGCGCTGCCCTCTCCTCGCCTCCGCTCATCCCCAGCCTTTCCCTGAGCAGCTGGGAGGCTGCTAATGTGAAATTGTGCCTGTTTTTCCTTCCACAGAGCAGCAAACGGGGCAGATGCACCAGTGGAGTGAAGCTGAGCCCCCTCAGAGCACTGGGCAAAGATCAGCATGTAGCTAACTCAGCATGGCCTTGGAGGAAGGACCTCCGAGGCCACCTGGAGGACTCCCTTCTGGAGCGCGTCTACTCTCCCCCTGCCCCAGAAAGGGCACAGCAGGAGTTGGTGGGTTTGGCCCTGAAGAAAGAGAACTGGGGAAGGCAAAATGCAATAATTTCTCCCTTTACACGCAGCAGAAGGTGAGAGTTGTTCCAAGTTGTCAAGAGGAACTCATTTCATCTGGAGGCCAGACTAAACCAGATTAAGGGATGTGAGTGATGACACAATGGGGATCCCCCCCATTCCTGCATCCTCGCCAGACCACATCCAAAGGGTTGAAGGAAACATAAAGAGCAACCCCGCAGTGATGCGTAAGGAGGGGCTTTGAAAACCACATGCCCCACCAATAAGGAGACTCAGCCTGTAGCAGTAGATGGATGTACAGGGAGGGACAAGCAGAGGTTAGGGAAACAAAGAGTTCACGGTCAGGTGAGAAGACCCTGGGGTGGTACGAGTAACACTACACAGGCACGTTTCCAGCCCTGGACGCAGGAGGGTGAGGAGACCTCGTGGGGGGATTTTTGCTTGGAAAGGCTTCAGTGGAAGCAGAGCGGATGGATGTTCTCACTGAACTGCAGGAGAACCTGGGGGCAGGAGGGATAGCGCAGACGGTGGCAGACACGAGCTTGATTTTAACAGTGATAGGCAAGTTTTAGAACCCGCAGAGGAGAGAGTTAACAACAGCTGACACACTTTTGTCTGGAGAAGTCACAATGACTAGGAATAACAACTTGGGGCCATAATTGCGGCGGTCTGTCACTACCAGGAAACGTGAAATCCAGTGACCTTTCATCTCCACGGCAGAAATGCTGCACAGCACCTGGAGCCATCACCCTTAAAATCCACTCTGACAAATTGGGATGATGGGACACAAAGGATAAAATGTCCTCTCCGTCCAGAAATGCAGCCTCCTGGTGAGCTCCGCCTGCTCCATACATACTATGGTATCCCTTGCCCAGCAGAGCCAGCTCTGCGCCAGCTACACCGCCTTCAGCGAAGCCCCAGATAGCAATTCCATTTCTTTTGACAATAAGGAATAAATCTCCAAAGCCACTTGTTCAGACTGCTCTTAAACGATGGTAGAGGGAGGGAAACTGATATTGGCTTTTTATGAATCTTCAGGTCAGGTATGTTAGAATCAACAGATTTTTGCATTAACCTCACTGCTTCAAAGCACTTTTGCCCTTGGCAAGACATAATTAAGGAAGGCATGAAAATCTATCTGAATGTATGGAGAGGAAATTATTCTCCCGTTAATGGCAGCAACAGCTAAACAAGCAGGCAAGCCACAGCGCTAGCAGAGCGCAGCGAACGATGCAGGGCTGTGTTTTAACCCCAAACAAGGATTTTCCTTACCAGAAATGTTAAGGAGGAGTTTTTGAAATGAGGATTTGCACTACGTGTTGTCCTGGGGATTAAGATTTCCCCCCCCTCTCCCCCCGCAACAGCTCTATCCCTTCAGCTCTTCTGTTTGCCAGTCTAAAAGGATGACCACAGGGACTGAGACTAAGCTAAAATCTTTTCATCACGCCGAGACATGGCACTGTATCTTCACCACTTCAGTAGAAAGCGAAAGCTACTGGATGGAAGGGAAAAATACAAATAAATTAAAAAAAAAAAAAAAAAAGGAGTGTGTGTTCAGTCATTTAAGTAGGTCTGTCAGGTTGTGTTATCTTCATGCATTTGTAAAACTGAGCTCTAATTGACTGGCTGCAGTGGAGAGCCGAAAGATAAAATCCTGGTCTCGAGATGAAGAGACAGCTTAAAGCGTTGCGATCCTCATTCGTTAGGATGTGTCAGAGGGATTTGGAGAGGGAAGAGACACAGCGATGTCTGTAACTCTTTCACATGAAGTTCCCAAAATCTAAGAGGGATGTGAAGGCGCCACACTTGGAGCCACGTCCAAGAGCGGTAACATTTGCTCATCACAACTCTGTGACAACAGAGACTATCTTGGTGCCTGCTAGGATTCTATTCCTTATTCCTATTGCTCTGAGTTCATTGATTTCATTTCATTTGTGAAGGATAAAGTCAAAATTACAGGGATTTGGCCAGCTATTAGACTGGCTGCAGCAGGAGGAGCAGAAAGCCCTGCCAGCTTGGGGGGGTTGGGTCCCACATCTCATCCCTACAGCTGGGATGCAAGAAGGGGTTCAGCTCCCCTCCACAGCATTCCCCATGCAGGTATGCTCCTCAGTCCCAAGGAACAGCCATGCCACCACGCTACCTCTTCCCTTCATCCACCACTGGCTCAAAGCCATGCTGTAGAGCCCTGGTCTCCCTGATCTCTAGAGACCAGGATCCCCAATGTGCGTAGGCTGATCTTAAGAAATACTCCCTTGCCTAAAACAGGTTTGAGAGAACTTTGGATCTCCAACAGATGATTGAGAAATTTGGCAAAACCACGGAGCAAGCCTCCCGGCTTCTAGTTGAGGATCCAATTACTATAATGTGCCCTGGAGCCCCTTCAGCAGGTGGCTGATACTCCTTCTTCTTCCTGTCCTTGCACCCATCAGTGGTAGTTGCTTCTTTCCCTTCTCTACTGGCTCTCTGGGCACCCTGCCTGTTTTTGGAAGAAAGGTGCTGCCCACTCCTGGTCACAAGAGATGTTCGGGACTGCAACACAGAAAGCCACCAAGTGGGGGAGTCTGGTTACTGGGGCAACTGGTCATGGTGGTGAAGGGTTGGTGGGGAAATCCAGCAGCTCCTGGACCTGTGTGAAGCCACCTTTGAGTGGGCACTCCCGGGAAGCCTGAGGGATGCTCACAGTTGGGGTTCCTGTGATGCGAACCAGACGGGAAGGACTCAGCAAGCGCCGCCACCACGAGTGAGGGGGGTGCAGCGTGGTATCCCATACGTGATGTGAACACAGAGGCCAAACACACAGCAGCTGCGTTCACTCAGGTGTAAATGAGTCAGAGCTACAGGGACAGGCACGAGGATGGCCACCCTCACCCCTCCCGCTCAACAACCCAAGGCATCAATCCTGCTGAGCGTGATGGGAAACCTCATACCCAAGGGCAACAGGCTATCTGCAGAGGTGGTGGATAGAGCTGGTCAACATACCTTTGCTCTGAAGATCATCAACAACGACAACAAAATAATGATGTTTCCTACGAACATTTTCTGCTTTTCAACAGAAACGTAAAACTCTAAATGAAAACCTCGTAAAACATTTTTTGAGTAAAGATCAAGGCTTACTGTAAACCTCAGGATTTCAAGTGGTATTTTTGGTATAATTTTCCAGACTGGTCTTAATTTTGCCAATTCCTTTAGTAAAACTATTTCGCATTTCCAGCTGTTTGCTTTTTCTCTGTCTTAAAGAGCAGAAAATGTGTTGAAAATGTTATTTCTTTGTAAACATTTTCACTTAGATCCAAAAGCAACCAGTACTCTTATCCAGCAGCAGGGATGTATGCAAAAGGAAATATATATGGGTAGTGAAATTTGACGCTCAAGAAGATGAGTCTAAGCAGCCATTTCTTATATGTTAAGAAAGCCATGAAAAGGTTTATGTGAAGCTAGCTCAACTCTTCATCTGTCTTCATTCATACCTACATTAGGAGAAAGGTGTTTTGCCAGAGACATATGTGTGTACGGGTTGTGGTACAAGACTGGGGAGACCTTCTTGGAAACAGATTTATTTTCCAAAGAGGTACTTTCAGTCATCCCAAAACCTTTCTTGAAAGCATTGCTGAAGCCAACTCCAATTCATGAAATGGTTTCAGCAATGAGGGTTGACGCTACACACCCAGACTCCAGCACACAACCTACAACGTTACAGGCTTGGTGGGTGTCTTTACAGGCCCCGGTGGAAGTTTTTTCCATTGATTTCAGTGCGTTTTCCCCTGGTTTTAGGTAATAACTGTTAGCTTCTTAATTTAGGGACAAAGACTCTCTCTTTTCTTGATTCACGTTAGACTAATTATGAGAAAAAAAGCAAAGACATGAAATGACTATCACCGATATCAGCGCTCAGTCCTATAAAGCCTTACTCAAGTCAACAATCCCATCATCTCCATGTAAAGACACAGGCCAGGAAGGGCAGCCTTAATTTTCACAGTTGCCACCTCATAACTGAAGCTCCCACGCAAGGAGAAGTAAGAGCCCCAACTCCAGCCTGTGTCGATGGAAGCAAACCTCCTGGTGATGCATCAGTAACAACATTTTAATAAAATGTTTCCTTTATACCTCTTTATTAAAGCCAATACAGTACTTTCTTACCATTTTTGCAGACCGGACAACACTGTTCTGGTTCATAGACTGGGTTGACACACTCGGGAACTGCGCAGTCTGCTACAACACAGTGAACTTCATTGCTGGGCTCGCAGCGACACCATTCGCATGGCGAGGGCTAGGAACAAATCTAAAATTAGCCCATTTCCTCCCGCAGCTCACAAGTTTGCAACATTTCTATCTTGCCATAAGATAAACACATCAGCGTTCAATACCTCTTGACTGCATTCATTCATCATGGGTAACACAAATTAACCTATAGGACCAAATAGCAACATCTGGAACAGGCAACCAGAACATTAGAAAAACCAACGAGCATGATACTTGTTTTCCCAGAGGGGATGTGGGTTTGGGGTTTTTTTTGAGCTTTCATGAAATTTTAGGTCCCTTTGTCAAAAGACGGAGCTGAAGCCACTAGGTTGTACCTCTGCCCTGGTGTTATCTTACACGTTTGCCCAGGAGCAGAGCAGGATTTTTGGAAGATCACAAGTGGTGGTTCATACTAGGAAGGGAGGACAGGGTGATTTTCCAGGTCATGTTCTTATCTCATGTAGACCACCACTGCCAGCAAACCCCAATCTGTCAGAAAGGTGCTGCTGGGGTGGACTCTCCATTCACCAGCCCCTCTAATTCTTGCTTTTCAGAGTGGAGTCTTGCCTTTGCAGGGGCAAAAGCATTTTATTCTGTGGTTTTTGCAGTAGCTGCATCAGAGGCCTGTAAGCACTCCCATAATATAATCATTAGACCCGGCCCTGGCTCCACTCTTGCCTTTTCAACAAGGTTTGTGAGCAACCACGGAATATGTAAATAATTAAGAGCCTGAATAATTCTGCTGAAGTCAGGGAGTTCTGGATTAAAGCACCCAGCTAAAAGGTTTTGCTTCAGCTCCATCAATTCTAGCAGGAATCCCTATCCACCTCCAAATAGCAGAGTTGTCACTGTCTCACGCTGTAAAAAGCTATGGAAATCTGTTGAAAAATAGAAAGGTCAGTGCTTTAAGGTTCCCAGTGTCCTTACGTGTGTGCAAGTGTGATGAAAGGATGACAACAGCGCTAAGGAAGGAGTACAAGAGGAGAATTTGAAAGGAAAATAACTTCCTTTCAGTTCCTGTAAATTCAATACATGAATCCCGATTCCTCAGCAACAGTAGATCCATCGGTATCACTTGAAGGAGTAAATGTAGAAAAAAAAAAAAAAGTGAGATGCAAAGGAAAGGAGGATTCATCCCCATGTGTTTCAGACCCCAGTGTTGATGGGTCACTCATTTCTACAAGACAGATGCAACCTGTGGAGCCCTGGTTCTGGCAGGTAATAAGCTTTTCAGTTCACCTCAAAGAAGCTCCACATGTCTTGAGTCAAATAATTTATTCTCAGGAAATTCATTTCTACCTTCGAATGCACTAATTAAAGCTTCCCTTGCTTTGTCTCAGCGTCTGCAGTCTATAATTCCCATCACCTCTCATTTGCTCACGGCTTTGGCAATTTAGATAAAATCAGCACTCCTTGAGCAAGGGAAGAAGTCTGTGGAGGTGGAATTCCTCTCTCTAATTATCTTTCCTCATTCAATCCCGCTTTGATTTCTGTCTGAAGCACCAGGAATCTAAATTCATTTGACTGACATTTCTTATTCAAGGCTATTTAATAAGAAGAAACAACACAGAAGAAAATAGACAGAACTATTTGCTGAGGGATCAATAAGAAAATTGCTGCTTTGTTTTTACTCATTTTAACCACTAATTATATGGAGCAGCAGAACCAGATCTTGTGATTTGTGGAGGCTTTCACTGACGTATCCTTCAGGACTTGTCCCCACCTTCACCACCAGAATGGCTGCAATGCTAAGAAATGCATGATGCCTTTCCAGGACTGCAGCCCAATCTGCAGCTTAAAGACGATCAGCTCGAGTAGAAGATGCCCCCCAACGACTCTGCAAGTGAGGAAATGAGATGTGACAGACACATCTTTTGCTTTTGCGTTGTTGGCATAACCTGAAAACGACACTGTAATAAAACCACGGTGTTGCCTGACACTGAAAGCAGCTTTTCAAGAGGGAAGAACTGCACGCAATTAAGAGAGGGAAAGTGCACCTGGGCGGTACAAGGAACGAGCAGCCAGCAAACAAAAAGGTCGCCTGAGCATGAATGACAAGACTTTTCTCAACCACCTCCTTTTCCCCATCTTATCACGGTCAAGCTAGTTGGTCTTGACTCCAGGTTCTTCCTCTCTCTGACCATTTTGCTCACTTGCCAATGCCCTTTGCCGTGGATCCTACCCAGCCACACACCTCCTCAGGTGACTCCAGTCTCCCTGTCCACTCAGCTTATGAATGTCTCCGCACTTTTCTCCCGTGGGATGTGCTGTGGGATCCGATTTGCCCTTTCAGAAAGGACTTTGCCCAAAGCACACCGGTTGAGCATCTTTTTACTGTTGTCTGTGAGCTCTGCATCCCAGCTATTAATTTCCCTGGAGCTACCCTTCCTGTGGAACAATTATGGGACATTGGCCAAAAAAGTCCTCCGTTCATTTACATAGGCAGTAGGTAAACAAAGTGACAAAATGACAAACTGGGAACCACTGAAGAACAGTGAACCAGTGAAAGATGTCCCAAAGTTTCGCTTCCTGATTTAAAGATCTATCCCCCGTGGAAGAGGGGTAGTTTACACTTTTGTAGCCACAAACACCGGTTCCTGAAAAGAAACTCACATCCCTACTGAAAAACAGGCTGAAAAAATACAGAGGGTTTCTGAAGGAGAGAGGACACAAATCAGAGGCTACGCCATTCCCACATGGACAGTGCAAACGCTTTATTGGTGCCCCTTAAACTGATATTCTGGAAAAAGTGTTAAGATTAAAGGATCATAAAAGGCTTGAGCCAGAAGATGATTTATTCACTCCACCTGTCCAAGGCAGAATAATCTCTTAGAATACTCTCTAGGGATGGATTTGTTAGAAAGGATTTCAAGATATGTTGGTGCAGACATGTTTTTCTCACCATTGTTCAAAATGAAAGGATGTTCACAGTGCCCAGTCATAACACGGATACACATCTGCACACCTGGCCCCTTCCTGTTCAAGGCATGTTTTAACAAATGGGCCTATTATTAAAACCAGAGGAGTGAACTGGGTCCTTTTGTAGAAGGTATCAAGACAGCTTTTTGACTTGGGAAAACTGGTGCAAAGTACCTGAAATTCTTTTAACCCAATTTTCACTTACAAGGATGAGAGCATTAACCCTCAGAAATAATGAGGATATTCGCTCTTTGATGTTGTCAGTGTAGGGGCCAAGTCAAGCCAAGCTGGTGGGAAGCAGACGTGGCCAACATCTAACCCCCATTCAGGGGGTTTTGAGAGCAGACGAAGTGGGATACAGAGCACAAAGGACCTGGCCAGTCTCATCATTGACCCTGATTCACTTCTCCTTTGGTCAGTTGCTTCTATGGGACCAAGAAACATAAGGACATGGACCCTGAACACCCCCGTTTATAACCACATCTAAGATCACAGTCCAACTTCTATTTCTCTTCTGTTCTATTGTTCTCAAGGAGAACTGAGACCTCAGGCTTGGCTGGGAGGGCAGGTTCATTCCCTGCTTCTATCAGGGGATGGCCCCATCCCGCAAAGCCGGGTGGCAGGAGGAAGGAGCCAGCATTCCTTTGGCTGCATGGCTGGAAAACCTTAGTCTCAGGTGCTCTCAAATGGGAAACATCTGCAATCAGCAGAGTTTGTTAACAAAGAAAGAAGGAAAGAAAATTAAAACAGAGAATAGAGAATACGCATGGCTAATAAAGATTTTATGTGCATGAGCACATAATGATAAATTTGATAGATGATATAAACAAACAAACAAATGAAAAAGGCAGTGAAGGAATCAGAATGAGAAACAAGGTACACCCTGAGCAGGGGAAATCCAACCAAGCTGAACAAGGTGTGGATACTGTATCCCCTAATCTTCACTCTCGATCCCATGCACATCAGCTCCCCACCATTTTCACCCTCTGTTTGGAAGCAAATGCCAGCCCATGCAAGAATTATGCTTGCTAACGTCATCCAGCTACTGCCCACAGTGGCAAAGGGCTCCCTCTCTTAAGGGACTGGGCAACATGTGGGTTCTTCTTTAGTCAGCCACTAGGTTTCACAAACCCACAGAAACCTTCTATCTCCGAGAGGTCTACACTCGAGGGCTCCAGCAGGCCCTCAAACCATCCAGAAGGACTGGTGCACAGACAGAGAGATCGCATGATCAAACACTTCTTGAGGAAAATAGCCTCAAATACTAATTCTTCCCAAACTTAAGGTAGAGGTGGAGAAAAGAAAATAGAAAACACAATTCAAAAGTCGGTGCCTAGATCTACTCTTTTATGCTCTTCTACAACTGAAGAGATCTGAATCAAGCATTTTTTTTTAACCAGGGTAGCTGGTTCAGTCACACAAATAACCAATACACAAAATTTCGAGTTTTTAGGCAAGATCTTGTAAGATCTTGCTTTAATGTATCTAAGACATCTCATTAAAGCATAGAAATTCTCTTGTCCCAAGTGCTTACTGAACTTCACCTACTTGTCCACAACTACAGCACCCTAAGCCGCCTCTCTGCTGTCCCAAACATGCGAAACATTTTTCTGTAATATGTGGAATGCCCTCCAAAAGCTCATTACTGAATAATAAGTAGTCTTCTTGAGTGAATGGAGGAAACATACATATATATATATGAAACATTATACTGCAGCCCTCCTCTTCCCTGCCTCCAATAAGGATTCTCTGTCTACACATCTGCTTGTCCATCAGTCTCAGCTGCTTGTCTGTGACCATCTCTGGAGAGGTGGAAAGGGAGTGATTTACCTAAGACAAATGAAAAACTTTGAAGATGACATCTGATTGATACTTTCTCTTTACCCATTTGATCTGTCAATCAGAAGCAATTTCTCTCAGGTTTTGCTCTGCCATCACGTTCACCAGGCTAACTGTGGTTCCCAAGAGCTCCATATGAGTCCTAGGTGAAGGCTGCTGCCCAGCTCAGAGGAGGTATCAGACCAAGTTTTAAGGCCACAGTCTCCTGTGATCAGCTGAGATTAATCCAGCTGGCTTCACTCAGACTGGGGGATTGCAATTCATCCCCCTCCAGGAGCTGGGAAAACGGAGCCCGTTTTCCAAGCAGCCTTCTGAGAGCAAAGTGTTATTTGGCACCTAAGTATTTCAAGAGCCAATGGATCGTATATCACTAAAACAGACTATACACAGACCTGTTATTCCTTGAAACTTCCCACTCTATGAATTTAGACGCCAGCACCTGATTTCCTCCAGGCATGTTTACCACAGCCACTTCCTGAGACTTTGGTCCTCTCCTCACCTTTTCAAGAAAAGGCTTTGAATTGCATGGTATTCCTTCATACCCGAGTTTTCAGCCTCATAGAAGAAGTTTTCCACCTTTTCTGGAGCTAGCATACAGGTTGCTCAAAGCTACTTCATATTCTTGCAATTGGCCTCTAGGCATCTGTTCCGAGATCCAGTTATCAGGATTTATTGGGCTACTCTCTTCCCCCTCCTTCCTATGCTCTCCAGCTAAGCTGGAAGAGGGAATTTGTACAAGAATGTCCCATAATCCCATACTCGAAGACTTCATCCCATTGACTAGGTCCCATGAAGTGGTCACATAAGAACCACGTCTGCCTGCTGTCTATCCCACAACAGCCCTTCATCAGTTATGCACAGCTACTAGCAAACAAGTACAGAGCAATACAAACTTTTCAACTATTATACCACAAATACTTGACAGAACAGAAAAGCTTCGTGTAAGTGTTTACAACCACCTAATCATGTTACTATAAACACGTACATCATGCAGGGGCCGTTCAACTGAGTAGAAGACAATCTAAGTATTTCCACTGAATTGACCAGACCTGATATTGGGGCCTGTGATGCCTTCTGCAGTCAAATAGGTGTATTTACAAGATGGGCAAAATGACTGGAAAAACCTCCTTGGTTGACTGGGATTTGAAGTGGTGTGTAACCCAGAAATTGAGCCAGTGGGCTTTCTTTCTGAGCCCCACGGAAACCCAAGGATCCATCACGCCAGAGCCAACGGAGAGCAGATGCGAGGACTCTTGATATCACTGCAAACCTTAATCAGCCACGTTACCTCCCACCTCCTTCAAACACCAAAAAGGAAATGGTGCGTAAGTATATGCCTTTTCTAGATTATATTGCAAGGGGAAAAAAATGCTTTCCATGGTAGTTTTATTGAATACTGGGCTGCAGTACTTCCTGCCCCTTTGAGAACATGTTATAAGAAGAAGGATGCCATTATCTCCGTTTCCACTGATGTCAAACGCAGTTTCGAATGCAGTGGATCTAACCTGGTATTTCTGCACACGCTTGCACTACCTTGCCTTAGATTCGGATCCGCTACCTGCATCCATGGGCACCTCCTGCCTACGTGTCCCTGGGAAGGACTGGATGTGCCCCATCCCCTGCCAGCGCTGGACTCCGAGGGAAGGAAAGCTGAAAACCATCGCTGCTGCCAGTCCCTCCACCTTTTATTTTTCAAGAGAGCGTGTGCCAGCGCTCGTACGCATCATCCCATTCGGCCTCCCCCCTCCTCAGCCAGGCTCGACCGATGGCATCCTGCCCCACGCAGATAAAACAGCAGGGAAAGCAGAGCGATGTAAAGTGAAGTCTGTCAAATTGGGCACTTCCATCTTGAGAGCGGCTGTAACTTTTAATGACACTAAGGACAATGGCAATTCTGATGGAAATCATTTTTGTAGCTACAGTTTCAGGTGGTGAATTTATTGGCAGGAAGCAAGAAAGGGAAGCAAGTTAAAAAGGACGTGATGAATAAAATCGGAGGCAAAAATGGTTTCTGCATTAAGGCTGAGGTGGGAAGAGGTAAACCAGGGGAGAGGAATAAAAAAGAAACCAGGATAGCATTCATAGGAGATACTCCCGAAGTCGAAATTAGAATCATTTTCATTGTTATTGAAATTGCCTGTGATCTCAGGCAGATTAGCAGGAGATTGCAGGGAAGTTCAGAGAAAGCTTTCAACTGAGAAATTTTGCAGGTGCCAAACTGTGGAGAAGGGGCCAGCTAGCCAGTCCCAGCCCGAGGCGAGACTGAAATCAGCGCATTTCTGTTCTGGGTTGCTCATTTTGCCTTTACTACTAGCACAAATATCTAACTTGTGTTAAAAGTTTGGTAAATGGCTCTTTTTTGGTGTGTGTGTGCGCCAATGCAAGAACTTGCACTGGGCAAAAATTTCACTCATTTTTGTCACTTACTTAAAATAAAAATCCTCCATCCAGCTAGCGGAGACACGGTATCAATTATGCTACAGAAACTGTAATGACTTGGATTTTCCATAGGTGGAAAGCTGCTCAAATAAACAATCCAGTGGGTGACTACAGACAAGTACAACCACTGAAAACACCATCAGGTTGCAAACGATTTTGCAACAGGAAAAAAGTACTAAGTCATAAGGTAATTTATTTGCAGTGAAAAACTGGAGCTGTATCCTGCTTATATGGAGCACTAGCCATACAAATGACCTGTGCCATCCAAATATTGAAAAACGCTTGCACCATACTGCAGATCAGCCCAAACAAGGAGCTGGCTTCCAACAAGCAGCAGAAGTGGATGCCAACATCTAAGGGAGTCCCCAGCACGTACACAACCATACACATATACAACAAGTATAAGACTGAAATGAAAGGACAAATTTCTCACTTGTCTGAAAGGATGAGAGAGACACAAATACACTACTGAAAACATTTTCTGTGAATGGTGACTCCATCCTATACTCAAACCAGCCCCATCATAAGGAGGTTGAAGATAACTTGCCTGTTTTCTTAGCCTACAGATGTTGCAGCTCTCCAACCAAAGCTCAATTTTACTTACCCCTAACTGCTGCTTGTCTATTCACAGCTACAAGAGTCTTGCCAGCAGGCTGGTGAGCAGGCTTGGATTCTGGAAATGGAAAGGCATGATGATGCTATAAATCCCCCCAGATCACGTATACCTCTCCTCCCTTCAGCCTCAGACCATGCCTGTCCATACCCAGAGAAAATACTACTCTTACCATCCTTTTGTAAAAATTCCTGGGGAGCTACTACGGATCAGTAAGCCAGATAAGGGAGAGAAGCCCAGAAGATTACGCCTCACCATGGGTATCCTGTGCCCACATCTGATGATTCATGATTGTGATGGCATTAGGAGATTTGTACTCATATATTTGCTACATATCATACAACTTAAAGCTCCTGGAACCACATCTTGGTCTGGAGAGCGACTCCTCCATTAGCTGATGGAAGACAACTTTGAGCCAAGCCCTGACCCTTTTTGCACGGAAGCTGCGTATCTGCAGTCTCGTGGCTTTTTTTCTCCCCTGAGTGCAGCTGTGGAGTTTTCTTTAACAACATGACTTTGCACTTCTTTCGTAAGAATGCTCTCTTTGTTTTGATATATGTCTCATTTTGTTCCTGACACTAATTGCACCTCACCTACCCTAGGCCTGAGGGGACTGGAGGTCCCTATTATTTCAGTGATAATTTTTATGACTCTATCACAATAGTTTTTTTAGTTCAGACGTGCCCAGTACAGAGGGAACAGGATTCCTTTAGAGAGGTTACAGATATGACAGATGGGACTGTGGCTCCAGCGTGTGATCGCAGAATCACACAGGGTTGGAAGGGACCTCCGGAGATCATCTAGTCCAACCCCCTACCAAAGCAGGTCCACCCAGAGCAGGTTGCACAGGAACGTGTCCAGGTG
>JAOXJM010000079.1:40881119-40894502 GCA_026413425.1 Tringa solitaria
GTCCCTGGGCACCACTGAAAAAAGACCGGCCCCATCCTCTTGACACCCTCCCTTTTAGTATTTATCAGCATTGATCAGATCCTCCCTCAGCCTTCTCTTCTCTATATTAAAAAAACCCAAGTCCCTCAGCCTCTCCTCATAAGATCTATGTTTCCAAGTGAATCTACCTGAGGGGGAAAAAAAGGCAAGGAACAAGGCAGATGGCATTCTGGCAAAAACCCTTGGACTGTTACTGACTGTGGGACCTTGGTCCCACCAAGCTTTTCCGAAATCTCAAATCCCAAAAGGCAATGCTGGGTTTTTTTATTGCCACTAAAGGGGAATGTGTTCAGCAATGCTGCATCAAGAGGGAGCTGCCTGGAGCCTTGCAATATCCTCCTCGACGTTTGTTGGCTGAGCAACTTCAGAGAAGGTGACCTAAGTAATGTTGTTGCTGGTAGTGCTTGTGCTGCCCAGGGCTACAACATGACAAAGATGCCAAATTTTAGGATGCTGTATGAGGGGAAAGCAATGGAAGAAAATAGTAAAGATCAGTATCATCTGATGATCTTCAAAAAGGAATAAATCACCATAAAATTATCCGCAGAAGTTGCCAAGCTGAAGCTCTGCTCACAAAGTTTCTGAAGGACTTTTTATGAGATGGCAAATGCTCCAGAGCTTAGTTAAGGTTCACACTAAAATTTTATTCTGAAGAACAAGTTTTTCTCTCCTGTTAACCTTTTGTATTGGAAGCACTATATCCAGTACTGTACTGTGGGCAATATTATCTCCATAATACATATGTACATAATACAGACTCTTGGTGTTTCAAGAGTCTGAGAGGAATAAAAGTCATGCTTATGTTAAATAAAAATTTTCATTAGGAAAAATAAAACTTATTGATGGGTTAACTTAGGAAAATTAAGTCACAGCAAAACTTCTGTCACTGCAAATTGAAATTTATTCTAGTTTCTGCTATAAGTGAGGTCCCTGAATATAGATTTGGGTGCAAAAAGCATGCTTTCCCCTGAAATTGCTACTTGACTGCAGCTGTATGTATTTTAGGTATCAGTATGTCTCATTTTTAAGAATTCAGTGAAGCTGAGCAACGTATAAAGAGAAGAAAAATTCCAGGTATGCACGAACATAGCTCTGACTAATGGAAACACAGTTTTAAAAGCGTTTAGAGAATAGAAGATGACCTTTTTATTAATATTCTATTCTTTCTCTTTTCCCCACTATTTTCAGATGCCTGCAGTCATTCAGTTAAAGCCTCTTTGATCCTCCTTCCTTTCTCAAACGAGAAGATGGATATGCTTGAGTTACAGAAGATGAGACCAGGATGTGAACAATGATTTATTTTTCCCTTGGACAGCATATGCATCATCCTTTCCATTAACTCTAAAAGAATGACCAGATGCGTAATCGTTTTTTGACACAGAGTGGGATTCATCTCATCTAACCTTGCCATCCCGAGACCAGCAGTTAGTTCATCTGGGCTCCTTCTGCAGCCACCAGTGAGAAAAACTTCCTTTTCAAAGGAACTTGCCCTGCCTCTTTTAGAAAGCTGTTGCAGGAGATGGTCTCTGTGCACTGACTATGGAGGGACTCGACAGAGCTCCTTTTCAGACAGCTGAGGCAGGGTGGGATTAAATCCCACTCAAAACTTGCACCTCAAAGAAATTTTCCAAAGAAATTGCCTGATTTGCGCTGCTGGCAGCCCTGCGTATAGCAGAGCTTCTGAAAATGGAACAAGGCACCTTTATGCATCTCCAGGCACTTAAATACCATTGAAAGTCAGACTTGGGCAGTGACCTCTATTAAACCTGTCTTAATCATTTGGTGGAACTCTCGTGCTGTGGCAACAAACCATAATTTAAGCAGCATTTGGTAGCAAAGCAGATCGTGTGCGCTGTCAGCATCTTGTAGTCCTAATACCTCTGAGATAATGGACTTGTCTATGCTATATTTTTGAGCTTATTGAAATGGACTGTAATTAGCACTTCCTTTTTAATACAAATCTCTTGACCCCAAGAGCCAGCTCTTACACCACAGCTAATAACAACTGCAGGTGGTCAGAGCCTGAGATGAAGATGGGCTCAGTCAAAAGGGTTTGCCCATGGTTCTGCAGACCTGGAAAGCAAACTTCAGTTTACTTCCAGAGTCCAAGCAGGAGTCATGAAGGCTATTAATTCAGAGTACAAGCACTCCTGAGGAAAAATATTTGTCTTTCTTTACCTCACAATGTTCCGCCTAAATGTTTTATCTCTGAACACGCTCCTTAAAGACAAGTTTGGTGTCCTTATGAGCCCAGATCAGAGCAGAAGCTCTGGGTAAACACTGTTGATTCCTAATGTTTCTTGCACTCATCAGTCTTTTCTAAACAAATAAGATCAGGAAACGCTTCTGGTTTGTCCTTAAAGCTAACTTGTTGTTATCATTATTATTTCAAGCTTAGAGAATAATCTAATGGATGCGAATTCTGGGTTTTTTTTTTGTCAAGCAAAATGCTTCCCTGTGCAATGCTCCCTGGAGAGGAAGGCTGATGCAGGGGTAGCGGCTGGGAAAGCCGAGCCTGGTTTGTGCTGTGTATGCCTCCAGCTTAGCCTGAGGTTACCCTCCTGACTTTTCTGTGCCCAGTCTATAGCAGCTGTCTGGGCATTTGCTATGAGTAGAATAGAGCTGAGTAGAATAAAATGTGCTCTGCAGGTCCCCGCTCTCCATTTACTCCAGAGGTAGCCCCACGGGAAGCTTGAGCAAATTACCTCATTTTTAGGTAGCCAGATAGATGGGTTCAATGCCATCCTTAATCTTCGCAAACTTCAGCTCTCCCAACTCTTAAGTTGGTTTCTTTCCTCTGTTTATAAACTTTTCAGGATAAAAAAATGGTGATTTTTAACACTAATCAGTGCAGCCTTCAAATGTTGCCTACACTATCATGATAATTTAAGTGAAACAGAGTATTACAGAATGACTTGTATCTTTCTTCCACGTTACAACTAATCAGTATTTTACCACAGTAGCTACAATAGACAGACACACAGGAAGACTCCAAAAACAAAACAGAAAAACAGGGCTAAAAAAAATCTTCTCCAAGTAAAAGCTCAAAGAGTCTACTTTTAACATAAGCATGTTATTGTCAACAGCGGCATCTCTATTAGGCTTGTTCCCTTACCTAAACATTCCTATTACTGTCATTTCTCAGGGTTGTCATATTCACTGCCTTGACAGCACAAACACTGTGCTGTAAAATCTGTCAAAGAGGCCAGTTGATTTCCTACATCTTCTGACACTTGCAGGTCTTTAATATTGGGCTGTCAGAACACCTAAGAGAGAGGCGGGTGCTTCCCTGTTCAGCGCTGTTACTGTGACTACCATCACACCTACTTTAATCATTAGCCTCATACTACTATGAAATCCTGACTTTTATGCCCTTGGAGTCCCATGCTAGAAAACGCTGCTGGCATAAATCTATCACAGAGGTGAGCTGGCTCGCTTACCCGTGGAGTTATATTTAGAAAATGAAGCCGTATATAGTTTTTTCTTCAACTTTCTTCTGTGATTTTTTTTTTTTTCCCCCGAGAGGGGAACCGTAGTAGGAGTAACAGTTATTCAGTGACAGGCGTGGGTGAAACTCAACTGCTTAAAATAAGCCCTATACACCCAGACCATTTTTTCTGTGGCTATACTAATGCAGCAGATGAGCTGGGTAGGCAGCAAGTTTTCTGTAATGCAAAACTGCTTTGATTCAATATTGAAATTTAACCGAGAGAAGAACAACAAGAGTAAATCAGACCACTGCAGTTAACAGCCTTTAACTGTTTATGGTACTTACTTCCCAAGTGGGAGGGTATCTGGATTCCTGCTCCTGCTCTCCTGTTGTCCCCCCAGTGCAGCTGCACAAACTAGTTCCTGAGCTAATGAATATCCCAGGACAGACCTTTTTGAATCTTTAGCATTCCATTCTGTAAAAAAAAAAAATAATAAAATAATACAAATTAAAAGCTGGTAAAAAGAATTTTATAGTGTGCTGCCCCGTAACGGGGCAGTCTCTGCTATTACTAGTGGTCAAATTAATCACACGGCGTGGTACGGCTCCACAGAAGCCACACGGTCAATGGATTTAGGAAACCCCAATTGCAAGAACTAAGAGTGTGATAAGCAAAGCAGCATACTTTCAGGTGGTATGAGTCAGGTAAGCAGCCAGAAACCACAGGTGGATGTTTATATAGCTTTAAGTGTCTGTATTGTGATCCAAGGGTTTCTATTCACAGAGAAGAAGGGAAAAAAACCTAGGTCTTTAGTACTTTAATTACCAAAGAACATTTGCTGCAGGAACCTAATAACTTTTATATGTGCAAATCCATGAGCACCCCACAAAAGCATTAGTGGAGAATCAACAGACTTGTGGCTGAGGCAGAGGCAGGACAAATTTGTAGATCAGTTCTAATACCTGGTCTTACTCCCTGACAGTACAAGTCATTTAATTTCCCTGTGCCTCAGTTTCCCCTCTATCTGCAATAGAAAGCGGTAACATTACTTTGTTTTTACTACTACTTTGTTACCTCCTTAGACCAACTATGGCAGGAACTCTTACAGCTTGCCCAGTGCAGCCTCCAGGCATTATTTAAAAAGTTATAAATACTAACAAAAGCGTTCACAGCTGTTAAGTCAACAGCAGATCTCCTGGCTGCATGTACACACAAGACATCAATCGAACCACGGGAGATAACACACCGTGTCACTTCCTTGGGCCGCTCCGCTTCCACCAGCTGCCAAATTACTCTCACCTCTCATCAAGTAATGGCTAACGACTATAAGGAAATGCAGTCTGGCTGCTATTGCTTACAGTAATGAATGCTGCTGTCGAGTGTAACAAATGTCGTATGTCATAATGGCATTTATGACACTAATACTGAATCACTGGCTAGCATCCAATAAAAATCTATGATGAGGTAATGGGACATAGCTAGAGAGTGTTGAAAAGGAATCCTGAGTTAATATAGTTCTTATAGTGTCAGGTATACACAAAATATCTTGTAATAATACAGCTAAGTGATAGTTAAAAAACAAAAAAAGCTCATAGTAGGATATATTAGACATTTTGCAGATTTATGGTACTTCAAGTGCAGCTCTTTACAGCGCTCCCTGCCAAGGTTTTAAGCGGGGTTAACGCTTTTGCCTGTTTTGTGGCCTCTCCTATGCTTTAAGTGTCTGAAATACATGAATTGTTTATTACTCGTTGTCCTGGACTGACTGGTACATTACTGCTTTTATTCACAGCCAAAAAATGTTTTTAATTCTTTATGGATTATTTGTCCCTTGCCCAAGAAGCCACCATAGGTCAAGCCTGAATGAGTTTGTCTCAGACCCTGCAAACTGATGTCTCTTTCAAGCCTTATTCCATGACATGTAACAGTTTCCAGACTGGAAATGTCCTACTAGACCCCAAGTAGTCTCTCATATATCAGGTTAAGATATAAAATGTGCCTTGAACCGTGTTCCTTTTCCTTGAGCTTGCCATTTGCAATACTACTGATTGCTTAGAAATGTTCGTTGCTCTTTCCCATGCTCACAGAGCCAGTTACGCTAGAAAATGATGGAGGTAGGGCTTTGTAAATTCAATTCATCCCTTTCCTAGAACTGCATAAGCATGGGTAGTTTAAATTATTTTCATTTAAATCCAGGTTTCCAAAGCAACCCTGTCAAATAGAGGCATCCACCTTTCATTTGCCGGATGGCTTCAGCTAATATTTAGGCTGTCATGGTCTCCGAAAGAGGGAAGACTGCAGTCTTCTCCACCACTGTATTAACTTTTCTCATTGTTTTTTTCTACTTTTATATTCTGGCAAACCCATAGTGGTAGGAGGTAATTCTTGCTCGTAAGATCTTAGAAGAACAGAATGCAAGTCCCAAGGTATATCTTTCATACCTCATTATGTAATTTCTTGCAACCTTCCCTGTCTCCTTCCGGTTTACCCAAAAAAGGTCCTGGTGAGTACCTCACTTTCTCCCTTTCTTTGAAAATGTACCCTGTGCTCTAATAGCTCATTTCCTCCTCCATTGATAATTTTCCTCCTTCTTGTACTAAGCTCTATTATCTACCTGCAGGTGGTGTTTTCAGTCTATCTTTCTTGGTTCTTCCATGGCCTCCTTCATCTTCTACATCAGTCCAGTTCTTTGCTTCACACTCCTTATTCTTCATCTTCTCACCTATGCTTAAACTGGTCCTATTGTAAGCCACGATTTCTAGTTACCCACCCTTCATTCCATTCATCAGGCTAAAACGGATCCTTTCCCCTCTTCCAGCCTCCATACAAAAACTACTCTTTTCCTGACATGTTTCCCACTTGGACTATTGGTTTGCATTTTTTTGGTGAGTTACATGTTCTTTTGATGATTTCTAAAAACAACATTTTCCTTTAGCTTTCTAACCAGCACGTGAATGCAGCTGGGCCTCTCTAACCTTATGGATGACTAAATCACCTAAATGAGTATTCTGATAGGACAAAAAATGATCATACAGAAAATCACTTATAAATTCCATTGCTCCATGCAAATTTTAAATGCTGCTTAAAGTGTCTTCTATATTGTTATTAATTAAGAAGCAGCTTATTAGTATTGTACTGACATAGTCCTGTGTGGAACTGGAGCTATTACAATGCCCAATTTTCATTGTCAAAGCACAAGTCTTATTCTTGCAGTGCCTTGTGTTTTGAGACAGCACACAGAGCCAGGTACTGCTCCAAGAAAAGCTTAGACTATACAATGGGACAGAGTCATGAGCCACATCTAGCCAAAGAAACCACCAGCCTTTGTCCTTCTACTTCATTTGTACACAAGGCCTCTAAACATCGTCCTCTGGTAAACAAGAAAGTATGATCTTAGGGCAGAAATCCAGGGACTTGTTTTCTGTACAAGGAAACTATAGGTTAGGTTGTGTTCCTCCACATTGGGAGAGCTTTTGTTTTAAATACTCCATTGTAGTCCATTTCCAGGAATGCAGATCTCTTTCATCTGGATTCTCCAGGTGAATGGATGATTCTGTAATGCAGTTAATATTTGTTATTAACTTTTAATAAATTTATTTGACATTTCCATTAGACTGTACTTCTATTGTGTCTATTCTTTCTTCTCACTGTGAGCCTTCAGATCTGCCTTTGAGTTAAAGCTGCAAATTCATTTAGCTTCATTAAATTATATTTGTTTTAAGTCAGGGTTCAAATCTGGTTTTAGATTTTCTCAAAAGCTTGAGATGCTCAGGATTGAGGTTTATATTGCAGCAATTACTGAAGGGAAAAACCAGCCTCCAATTTCATATCCAAACTCTCTGTATGCCATGTATATATGTCTCCAAGGGTTTGATTCAGATTCAGCTCTTATTTTCCTTACGCAGTACTAATACGTTTGCCAGGGCGTTAGTATAGCTTCACAAGAGCTTTAGCAACATAACCAAAGCAACCATGCCAGGCTGCAGAAATGGAATTTCAACAAGTACTTCTGAATGGAACCTTCTCCCAAAATTGTTTTTCTCTAATTGAAAAATGTCTTTCAAATGGAACCACTTAGCATAGCTCTGAACTGTATCCAGAATGGTCATAAACTGCTGCTCACAGGCTAAGGGCCAAGATTTTAACTTCAGATATAAATGCAGCAGCAGATGCCAATACTGCTACCACTGAAATCTGGCCTGATAAGCTTGATTTTAAAGGGTTTGTTTCTTTGTTCTCATTTCTGCTTATAAAATCAAGGAGTGTGTTTAAAGCAGAGCTGAGATGAAATATGAAAATTCACCATGAAAACTCTATCCAGCCCAGGCTCCTGGTCTGCCTCAATCTTGTTATAACCCGCATAGCTTGTAAGGGAGCCGTCTCCAGACTCCCTTATTCTTCATGGGCAATAAACAGGCCAAGAGCCCGCACACTGGCTTCAATTCCTTCCATCAAAACATCCCAGCCATACACAATTCCATCACTTCTTCCATGCCATCTCCAGTGAACTGCCTTCAGCTCTTTCTCCCAACGCCCTCCCCAAGATGTGCTACTCTCTCATGCTGCCTTCCCCATAGCAAAACACTGCTCCTGAGATCATCGGTAACTATTCTCACCGTACCACTCTCGGTGGCCTCCACTCCTCAACTAAACCAGTTCAAACTTCTTTCTTCAAAGACATCTCATTCATTACGTTTGTTTTTTTTTCAGCTTCCTCCTCCTTTCCATCTGTTTAGCTTTCAATATCTCATTTGCCTGATTCACCCAGAAGTCTTTACATCAAAAAGTTCCACAACTCTACTAACCAACATTTTCTTCCAAAACACAGAAGCCTTGAATAAGATCAATCGAAGACACTCATGTCAAATTTCCTCAATCAGAAAGCTGTTCAGCAGAGTTCCTTCTGCTTCAGCAAAGGCACCTGCTCTTTAACATTCTTTGTGCTTCTGGTAATGGCTGTTGAGAAAACAACCTTCCATGAGACTTACTGCAAATTCAGAAGTCTGAACAGGGGCAGACACTGTAGATGGTTTAACAGGTAGAAATTTTAGCACTAAATCAAGATGACAGGAGAAAGGGGGGAAAATGCCTCTTATATTGTATCAACTTATTTATTCTTGTTTTACCTCAACATCAAGAACACAGCTCTACAGGCAGCCACCATGCCACCTCTTTTACCTTCACTCCATCCTAATTATCAGGGTACAACTTAGATTTTTCAGAATGACTTTTGGCACTGAAGTCTCAGCTTCTGCTGAAAGTTATTTTGGTTTGGCACCCAACTCTCAATTATATTTCTGGTTAATACCCCTGGTGCGCTAAGAAAGAACTGCCCTAATTTCATTGCACAAGCAATGTTTTCTCTGAAAGATGTACCACTGGCCTGCCTGTAGACAACATAAAGACTTAGGTACTTTGCAGCTAGTAGTCATTTAGCAAAGAATCAGAAGTTTCAAAAAGGGATCCAGCCTTAGGAAAAATCTAGTTCCCGTATTTACTGCAGCTGTTCCTGAGCTAATATGCCTGGCATAACAAGGACGAGAATTCCCACAGACAGATGATAATGACTAGAAATAGTTTGATATTATCTGTTTATCCCTACTCCTACTGGTGGAATATTTTATTCCTTACAATTTTGGTTTTGCACCACAATAAATCATGAGTAAATTGCTGATTAAATCTGAGGTCCTAAAGACATCAAGTAACCATAATAACTAGAATTAGAAAATCATTTAGCTCTTGGAATCTACTGATTAACATATAATTTATGTGATTCTTTTTGTTGTTATAAATACAGTTTAATTTAAAGATAATCTTCTAATCCAGTGTATTAAAAAGCAATTATGGCAAGAGTGCATTAACTAAGAATTAGTTGCACATCCCAGAGACGTTAACAGATGCAGGACTTCATTAGAACACATTCACGTGGAGGTTGCCCCACTTGTTCAGTCACAACTGAACAACAATCAGCTAATCCACTTAATTATTTAATGCAATAGGATTTAATTTGCTAATGAAATTCACAAAGTTGTTGGATACCAAAGTTGTGAACACCAACCACAGCGCTTGTTAGCATGCAGATACTCCTCCCTTCATTTGCAGATACGGTGTTGTGGTGGGGAATTGTTTATGTGCAGCATTAATATTGAGAAAGGGCTTTTCAGATGCCCTTTTAGTGGAATTTAGACACTAAGATGCTAGAAGAAGAAACAGCAATCAAGCCATCCTGTGCACGACACCAACATAGCTTCTGCAGGTGTCTCCTGGCCTGTATGAGATACACTGACGCTTTTCAGGAAATCTGGAATCATTAAGTCTTAAGTTTTAGACAGAAATGTAGAATCCTCTCTAAATTAAGGAAATATGGAGTGGGGAAGAAACCCACACAAAAAGAACTCCATTGTTTTGGATGCTAAAGAGACATTCTGCTTAAAAATTAAAATCAGATTTTCCCTTAGTACCTAAATATCCATAGTTCAAATACTTGAGTCAACAAAAACTGTTCAGTAGTGGATCTGAATGAACAGAAGTCGCCAATGGCAAATTCAGGATTAGGACCTGAACCTGTTTGTCAGAACATTAAATCATGTCAAAAAACCTCCTTTTGAAATTCTCTTAGTGCTCATCACATCACCTGCCTCAGTGGGACTCATGGAGTAAGACTCGAATTCCTGGGGAAGGCACGGGCTTATTACAAATGGTTAGCATCACCCAGTGCCTGTATATGCAAGTCGTATACCCATTTGTCTCCTGCACAACTGTATTCCAATCTTAGTTTCATTAGTAACTTGTACTGTATTTACATTAATTATTAAGTGGAAAAGAATATGATTATATATGGCAAAGATGAAAAGCTTGCAAATGGAGAAGTATAATGCCCCAGTATTATAGTCGTTGCCTCTCAGAGCGTATTATAAATCCAGAAATGCTCAAGCACTGAAATTCTTCACGTATATCTTAGTTAGATACTACAACAATGTCCTCTTTTTGATATCTTCAAGCTGCAAGCTTTGGGTGGTCCGAAAACAGAATGTGGCCCCAGTAGCTTTATATTTTAATTATTGATATTAGCTCTATGTTACTGACCTGCCCTATAGAAAGAGAGAAGTTTCCTTGTTTCAAAGTCAGATTTATCGGACAGCTGACTTTTCATTGTTTAAAAGCCCGGCCTAAGTTTGAAATATGACAATAATTACAAGAAATCAACTCTGAGATTTGTTGATGTACACTAATGATTGTTTCTTAAACTTCAGCACACTGTGATTGTATGGTAAAGGCAAGCACAGAAACCTGAAACCATTTCAAATTAACCTGCTTTTGTCCAGACTGGCAAATTACTTTTAAGTGTATAGTATCATATAAGAGGAATAAGCTGCTGGCAGAAGAGGAAAGTTCTGTTTGGAGGCCACAGGCATAAAACATAAAGAAGGGTATCAAGTTAAGCAAGAGATCACTCATGAAAGAACAAAATACAGGCAATGTTAAAAAAAACAAACTATGGTTAAGTGGGTGGAGGCTGCATAGGAGCGAGGCTCTGAACAGCAACAACGGTGCCAGGGATGGGATAGGAGAAATCCCACACTGGAAGAAATCAGAAGGGAACTTTTTCTTGATGAATGCCCCACAACATTGTGTCTATGAATACTGTTGACACCAGAGGATGTTAAAAAAAAAAAAAGCAAATAAGCAATGAAAGAATATGTCAGAATTAGCATTTTTATGTGGGTTAAAATAAGCTGGGATGGCAAGTAGAGGTAGCTGTAAGGCACGGAGTGCTGCAGAGGGGTGTGGAGCTAACAGGAATTACCTTCCAATGGCTGTAGGAGAAAGACAACGTGAGGAAAAAATATTCAAGAAGACATCTACGTACAAGTGTGTTCTGAGTCCACTGGTTCTCCCAGAATTCAAAGCCATTACCTTGTTAATATAGAGGTTTTGGAGAGCATATCCTTTAGTTCAGGGAACAAAGATGAACTAGAGATAGCTCTATTGGTAGCTGGAGCATGTCACAAAGAAAGAAGAAAGATCCAAACTGACAGTCACTCAGGATCACCTGTGGGGATCAGTGGGGCTGACTGGGCTTCCTCCAGAGACAGTCGGTAGACTTCTACACTAGACTGAGAAACTGAATTTTTGCTCATTGATAGCAGTCACTAAAAAAGCAGCTAAGCAGAATCAGGAAAGAGTTTGGAAAAACAGCTTCCCGAGTAAGCGCAATGATATCCTTAGATGAACCACAAATTGGTTTGCCCATATGTCCCCGCCACCACTTCACGATCCAGCATTCCCATTTCCCTCCCACCTATTCTGCAATTTCAAGACAAGCCAAAACTAAGACGATCTCGTGAACGCATCCGATTTACTTAAAAACCAACAGGGCTTTTTTTTGCTCATCTTGTTTGTATGTGGCTGAGCTTTATGAGCTGCATTTATATTGCCTAGTTTGCACAGTCTGGGGCCAATCTGGATGTTTTTAAGTAAGAGTTACTCATTTAGCAGGAACAGGTAATTCGCTGGCTATCTGAATTGTTTAGGCAAATTCCCCGCACTATCAAAGCTTTTGCTTCTTATATGAGGATGCAGCTTACTTATTACTCTTTGAAATGCAGGCCTGGAATCTTTACTGCATTCTCACAGCTAGAAACCTACAGCTGGATTCACAAATTATGACATCAGAGGCAAAATACCAGCATCATCGAGTCCTAAAAGTCACGTCTCTCTCTTCCCGCTACTGATGAGCTCCAGATTTCTGATCTTAGGGATCTGATGGAGAATAAGTACATGCTCTATATTTGATTTATTTCTATGTTATTAAATATTGTTTGTGCTTCACCCAGATACATGTAACAATGTGAACTTATTTCACGCCACAGTGGATCATGTCATCAAAAGTCAGTATTTCCCATTGGAAATACTGCAGTGCCTTGCAGGCTTGGGAGCATATGATATTCCTGACTGAAGACCCTGTGATGGGAACAAAATTCATAGTAAGTTAGTAATTACATCTGGTGCTATACTGTGAAGATACAGGCACTCAGAGACAAGCGTGTCAATACTCTGTGTTTATATTTTTGCAAGATAGGAGAAATTCAATTTTATTCAGCTATCTCCCAGCGACCTTCTGCAACTATGTATCAGCAGAACTTTTTTCACTTTTTATTTTAAAGATAAATTGCTTGGTGCACTATCAAGGATACTTAGAATTTAAGAATAGAACCTATTAGTCTGTCACTCTTCCAGAGACATAGACCTTGAAGAGTCTGAAGAAGTAGACTTTATGTGACAGCATAATAAGGATGTCAGGCCCCCTCCCTCCTCCCACAATCTTCTTGAACAACATTTTCCCCAGCAGGGAAAATTAATACACTTCAAAAGTTATAACGTCCCGGAAAACATACATCAGCCATCAGCATGATTTTCTAAAATGAAGCAGTGTGGAAACCACATTCTTAATCAACTTTCGTAAATCAGCTCCCTTTTCTCAAAAAAAAAAAAAAAAGCTTCATAATGCTTTTACTGTGCAGCATTAGATTTCCTAGTGAAGTGTGGAATATTTTTCTTCCTATGTTATTAAATTTCAAAGACATACTCCTTAGGGCTTGTCTTAAGTCTGTCATCTGTGCCACTAGTAAAGACTCTTAACACTTGGACAGCTTCATCCCTCCCCTTGGATCCCACCAGCGAATCAATCAAAATAGCACCACCTCTCTTCGACGCAGGATTTCAGCAGCGTGCCAAAAACTGTTTATATTTCATCACCGCTTAGCTGGCTTTTGTCATCGCTCGAGAGCTGTCTGTAGCGCTTAGCGAGAAAGGGACGCGCACAAAGGGGTTATCTCCTTAGTGTCAGAGGAAGCACGATTATGTTATTTGATCACAGCAAAGAAAGTGGCTGGTATCATGCAAAGGATGG
>JAOXJM010000079.1:41022255-41043279 GCA_026413425.1 Tringa solitaria
GTGTGCCCAGGTGGCCAAGAAGGCCAACAGCATCCTGGCCTGGATCAGGAATAGCATGGCCCCAGCAGGACTAGGGAAGTGACTGTCCCTCTGTTATTTGGCACTGGTGAGACCTCACCTTCAGTACTGAGTCCAGTTTTGTGCCTCTCACTACAAGAAAGGCATCGAGGTGATGGAGCATATCCAAAAAAGAGTAATGGAACTGGTAAAGGGTCTAAAGAGAAATTCCTATGAGGAACGGCTGAGGGAACTGGGGTTTTTTAGCCTCAAGGAAAGGAGGCTGAAGGGAGACCTTCTCACTCTCTACAGCTACCTGAAAGGAGGCTGCAGTGAAGTGGGACTTGATCTTCTCTCAAGTAACAAGCAATAGGACAAGACGACATAGGCTCAAGTTGTGGCAGGGTAGGTTCACATTGGATATTATGAAAAATTTCTTCACTGAAAGGGTTGTCAGGCACTGGAACAGGTTTCCCAGGGAAGCAGATGAGTCACCATCCCTGGAGGTATTTAAAAGATGTGGAGACGTCATGCTTAGCGACAGGGTTTACTGGTGGACTTAGCAGTGCTAGGTTAACAGCTGGATTCAATGATCGTAAAGGTCTTTTCCAACCTAAAGAATTCTATTATTATCAGTTATCCCATAGCCCTTCTCTGTGATGGTGGCACTGCAGGAGAGACACAAAGATAACTTGGGGGTTGGTGGAAGAACACACCCAACAAGGCATGTTCATGAGGTCTCCAAAATGCTGCAGAGCCAGTGAGGGCAGCTATCTCCATTTCTTATTTAATCAAAGGAGAGAGCATGATGGCCGAGATCAACACAGTTAGGAACATGGTTAAAATGTTAACTATGTTACTGTAAGCAAATCTTCACTGAACACAGAAGGCAAACAAAAGAAAAATTACAGAGGTGTGTAACTGTCACAATTATAAAGATGAACTTCAAAATAATTGGCAAGGAAGAGTTAACATAAGGGCATTTGCCAAGAGGTTGCATACTTCCCGAGACACCAGCTCTGAGACAGGTGGACATGCTGCCTGCATTTCCAAAAGCATCAAGTCCCAGATTCAACTTTCTAGGGCTCTATCTCAACTAGTAAAACCAGTTGCATGCCCTTACTGGATGAGGCTGGAAAGGAGGGGTGGGCTTGGCAGCAGGATCAGGGTAGATCATGGAATGCAGTGTACAGAGGGTCCCACCTGGCCTCACTCCTGACCACTCCTGCTCTTCTGTGGCTCCTTGCTAAAGAAACTGTTGCTTTTGCACAACCCTAGTATAAAACAGGAGACATTTAAATAAAAAGCAGGACTCTGGCACAGTCGTATCGGCATAAATCACCAAACACCTCCTTTCCTGTGAGCTTGTTCACAACGGAAAATTAGACTGTTGATATTTATTCTAGTCACCAACAGGGGAAGATTACGTACAAAGGCTTTGTCATACTGCTAAATTTTGCTTCTCGCCTATCAGTTTTGTCCCAGTGTTTCCAATCTGCGTGTGATAAATGTCTTCTTTCTGAAAGATTATTGCTTCTTTATAAAACATTTTTGAGGACAGAGAGAGCGGAAAGAAACAATCAGCTTAGTAAGGGACTGGCATGTAAAATACTATCATTTGCAAAACACTGGCCTGAAACACACTTGGAGGCAGAGAAGCTGGGCTTGAGCCACAAAAGAGGCAAAACAGGAATGCAATAATCACATATTTATTTTTGGAGAAAATGAAAAGCTAAATAAACTGTAAAACCAGTGTTTACCGGTAAATCCTTTTTGTCCTGAACACCACGCTGAGTGATGCAGGAACAGTCAGTTCTCAGGGGATCAACTGGTGGTACCTTTTTGGCAGCATCTCATTCCTCCTGTGTTGGTGCCAGGACATTTTGGGTCCTGAAACAATTAATTTTAGTAGTGCTGCAGCAAACTATTGCCAGAAATCTGAACTTGAGAGACAACGATGCTGCTGCTGCTTTATTTTTTTCTGAAATCCTAGCTCTGAAATCATCTTACAATCAAGAGGGGCTTTGAGACTGCGCTCCTGAAAAGAAGCTGATGGACCTCAGCCTGCCAGGAAAGCAAACGCAAAGCATCCAAACACCCCATTTGTGAAGGGATTAGTGTACTCACGATTGGACTGGGCATGGGATAGCGTACGCGACTTGGGATTTATGGTAGGAATGAAGAATTTTGTGCTGCTTTAAGAAATATGCATCTGTGAGGTTTACCTAATTGTTCTAAGAAAACACAGGAGGAGAAAACACACAGAGGAAATTCTGTAAGCGATGCCATGGCACTCTGAGGAGAAGCTTCAGATGAAGAGCCCGAGCAAATGTTACAAGGCAAGAAAACCTGGCTGTTAACTACAATGACACAGCAATTCACACTCCTGATCGGAATACTGTCCTGTTGTTAGGAAAGTCCAGACTGGCACAGTGACAGAGACAGATCTCTCTTCATTGCTTCACATAAATTACAGCACGTAATTAGCATTGTATTCATTGCAGCTGAGCAGGGACACTTGGGGTTCTCAGGATACAAGAACAGACAGTTCTCCATAAAGTGAGTCACTACTAGTTTTGACAATGTCACAATTACAACACCGTCACATTACCCTGTCTGCAAGACAACAAAAGAACACACGCTCCTATTTCTATAGGCAATATGAAATCCCATCAGGGTAGTCTACTGGATCAATTTTAAATAGAACTGTACAACACAAATTAGGTGCCGCCTCATTGCTTCTCCTCTCCAATAGCCCATGCTAATGTCTCCCAATGTCCACATCAACGCTGTACAACACCTGAAGCTCCTTCTCAGGACAACTGCCATGTGTTTTTTCATTCTACCTCCACCATTTTAGCAACAAGATCTACCTTTCATTTGTACCCTTTTTATCCTTTTTGTATCCTAAGTTAATCCTTTCTACAGAATAAACCAAAACACCAGTGGAGAAAAAGATTCCAGAAAGAAAATTGAGTATGCTCATATTTTTGAACCTCAGCTGGATCATCCAGAGATTACCAGTACAGCACACTGTGAGATGGCAAGACTCTTACTTTTTAATGTGGTTTTTTTCACACCCTCTGCTGCAGTCTGTATAAACTAGAAAGCGTGAAAGGGGAGATGGAAAACAGGTGAAGTGATATGCCTGCTACTCATAGGCCCATTCATGGCTGGCTGCGTGAGGAAGAGAAGAAGCACTTCCCAAATTTCATATCCTTTTCACATTAGACCAACCACACTGACTCTTAACATAAAACATCCTCAAATATTTATCATGCTTATAAGTGTGGAAGCTGAATCCAATTATAATCAAAGAGCTACACTTTGGCCTTGGACCACAAAACGTGAACACCACCTCTCTGGGCTGTTTCCTTGGGGGTATCAGAGCATAAAACTGTTTTAAACCTGTGTCTGCCTGGCAGTCCTCTGCCATTAAATATGTACTGCAAAAAACATCTATCATAAGGAAAAAATTCTAAGTTTGAATCACCACTGCAAACTTCCAGTATCCATTGACGCTGCAAGGGGCATTCTACTCAAAGCCAATTTCACAATCTACAGCTTTTCCTTCAAAACTAGGACCCTCAACAATTCTGCAGTCAACACTTAAATCTGACTACTTAAGCTTTCTTGCAGCAGCAAGAAAATATTTTTAAGCAAATATATTGCAAGCTCTGAAATTCCAGTTTTTTGAACACATACTGAAATTCTAAAGGTCTGCCTGCTTTTCAGTTCAAGCCGTTTCCCAGCCAGTATCTCTTCTGCTGTTATAAAAAGGACACGTGAGCGGGGAGTCTAAAAAAGTCACCCATTGAGGTTGTGGGAAACCAGAATGGGAATAAATCTACACACAAGCAGTAGAAGGGAATAATCTATACAAAGAAACAGATTGATTCACCACAACCATTTTGATTCAGAATTTACCAAACTGGAAAGCTATTTATTGAAAATATATTACTTACCTCACAACATTAGTGTTAGTAGAAAGGAAATTAATTTGTAAGGTTCAGGGTTTACTTGGTTTTTAATAGATCTTTTTGAGAACGTGTAGCCACAATCACCATGTCATTAGACTTATAAAACTTAAGTTCTTACAGCTATGTCTGGGAAGGGACAGTGGAATGTATGGTTTGATATATAACAGTTCATGCTTGGACTAGAGAGTCTAATCTTCAAATTTAAAAAGTAAAAAGCCATCATAGCACATTTTGCACAGACAAGTGTCTCCAGATGCCTTACTTCAGCCTAACAGAACAGCAGGTCTGTACTTAGTACATAAAAACTGCTCATGGAGAAGCCAGATAAAAGGAAAGATAGCAAACCACCTACTCCTTCAGCATAACGTGGTAGAGCACTGTAGGCTTGCAGGTGGAGAGGCAGACAGGCTAATCCACTAACAGCACCTTTCATAAAACGTGCATGTCTATAACCTGCTTTGCTCAGTTAGTATGTGAGGAAAGAAGATTCCACAATAAATTGTGGAAAAGATAAAGAGCATTTAAGATGCAATGCCTCTAACAGATTTGTATGTTTTTTGTACAACCTGAATGGCATAGTAATTTCCTCCCCCCTACTCCCTCATCAAGAATAGGATTTGGTTCTAAGCAAACATGTTGAAGCAGAATCTGACAGCAGCAAGCACAACAATTACTATCTAGAGAAAGCATTTACAGTTGCTGTGCACAGTAACTATTCATGGGAGCTCAGTTCCCCAAATGTCTATAAAGCTTACAATACGAGATCACTCCTAGACAGATCCCACATATGTTTCTTTGACATACATGCTTATCTGAATTCAGCCTCCCTTGGTGTAATGAATTTCCCTGTGCACAGGAATACACATGTGCTACAGGAACAGGAGGTGCTGACTACGGCAGGTGTTTGCTTAGCAAATTTCCACATCCATGCTTCAAAGTTTGGCTTAATTTCCAATTAGCTTGCACGTTTAAGCAGTCTGGTGATATGGAACTACATTTATAACAGGCTGCAGAACAGGCTGTCTTCATACCTATGAACTATTGCACCAATTAGCTATTTTTGCAGCGATATGCAAGCTAGACATTTTATACTGAAAGATCTGTGGCAGAGGGTAAAGTATTTGTAATAGAGCTTTCATCTCAAATGTGTTTCCTTCTCTGCCTTGTCAGGACACAATAGCTAAATTTCGGAGACAATGTGAAAGCTGTGACTGATTTTTACTTCCCATAGGATTGTGAAAAGCCTGCAGCACAGAATACAACCAGTATGAAATCCTGTAGTTCTCCGTGCAGGGGAAGGCAAAGTGTGCCTGGCTGCGTACCTTGCTTACAAGAGGCTATTTTTTGCCTGTAGATTCCAAGCTTTCTATCAGTTCTTAAATCCTCCAGTGTCACCTCTCACTTCTGCTCTGTCAAAGGCAGCGGCGCTGAGTGGTCTTTTGAAAGTTTTTTAGTAAACACCTTTGTACTTTCATACCTATAAACATCCATGAGCCAACCTGACCTCTAAAAATTTCCCTTTACTTCTCATGCTTATAAAAAAAGTTACTAGTAAATGGTCTGTGTAGTCCAAAGCATTGTTTATGATGTTAAACAGTAACATGATATTTTCGCTGAAATTTTGTGCTCTCTTTGGCTGAAGCTTTTGTCTTCTGCCTTGGTTATCAGCTGGCCAGAGTAGAAGCATCCTAGGGCTATGTACCTTCTACTGCACTTCACGCAATGGAGGCCTGCTCTCGGAAGAGAGGTGCTAATATAATATCAACTAAGTAAATGTAGCTATTATTTTTAATTCATTGAGGTATTGTGTGGCCAGTCGTAATCTGGTAGGGACATTATTACACACATGCACACACTAAATTGCTTTTTTACTAATGACTCATTTGTTTTATACTTGCCTCTTTCAAAAAAAGCGATTAAGTTGAAAATGACCTTTTGAAGATTGTACTTGTGGACCGATCTTTTAATTTTTAATTACTTTCTTTGCTTTAATTGTTACATTAGGAACTATTAAGAAAGCAGCCAGCTTCATAATCAATAATTTAATTAGAGTTTTAGGACCAAGAAGTCAATGCAAATGTTATTCTGTAGTCAGGCCTTTCCCAAAGCCTTTGAAAGAACTTTACTCCCATTTTGTTTCAAAGTGACATTGGCGACATAAAAATTAAATTCATACTTACTGCCATATATCATGCACACGCATTATAGATGTACACAGGCAGCTGGTAAGAAGTTCAGATTGGGGTCAATCTGTTTACTGCCCAGACAGGAATACAGCCTGCTTCTCTGACTTCATTTCTAAATAATCAGTGACACAGCCAAACGCCAATACACTGCACACTCCAACAGAACCCACCCCCTGTACAGCCCATGCTATCTAAATGTTTACTGAAATCTATAGCCAGACTTTTCCCCTGGCTAAAACTTCAAATATTTTAAATTAATCTATTTACAGGTCTCTAATTACTACTAATATTCTAAGATAACCAGCAGCAACTGGAAACTGACCCACTCTAACTTTACAAATGATAAAATCTGATTAAATCAGTGGTGAATTAATACCTTCCTCCATTGCACTGTTGCCTCTCTGCCTGCCATTGCAAGTTCATACCACTTTGGCATCAGTAACACATCACAGGGAGCTTTCAGTGGAGCTGTGAATTGCATGGCCTCCTGCCTGGAACATGGAAGTCCCTCATTTGTAGTTAATAGGCACATGTTTCACATGACTGCATCACTCCAAAATGCATTGCCCAGAAGCAACCCCCTAGCTGGGTAAGGCATGAGTGAATAGAAACTAGTGGACTGAGATTCACAGGGGTAAAACACCTCCCCACATCAAGACCAGGCTGGATGGGGCTTTGAGCAACCTGATCTTGATGATTGGAACTCAATGATCTTTAAAGTCATGATCATCGAACCTAAACCACTCCATGACTCTATTACCATCATTAGATTAGGGGAGACCATCCTGAGGAATGCGAGGGAACCTCAGCACACAGATGAAAGAGATCCTTGAACCAGAAAAGAAGCTTTAGTGAAAAGCACAAAAACTTGCAGAGGTGGCTGCAGTGACCTGCTAGAAGGAAGGTGGGCAATCAGGAGTGCCGGGAGGTTTATGAGCTTGGCAGCAAAGAGGAGTTCAGAGGCAGGTACACCTATAGCTTGTTAGGGAAGGACCAGATGACTACTCTGACCATGGGAAAGGCAATAACACAAAAAAGGAGCCAAAACATGCATCAAGTTAAGATCAGGCCAAGCTACGCTGCGAGAAGCCTTGCCTGAAGGGTGCAATGGCACTTCCAGCTACAGGAGGAAACTCAGACAGAGCCCCTGGGGAAACCACAACTGTACAGGAAGAGAAGCAACAGTCTGCTGAGGACCCCGACGCTCTCTTCTCTAAGTAGCGCCTTAAATGACTGTGAACACCATGATAAAAAGGTGTTACTTTAGTCTAACTAAATAACTACATCACTGCCAATATAAAGCCATTTATACATTTCACATGTATTAGTAATCAAGCTGGATATTTAGCTTTAACATGCATAACTGTCTTATCCTCTAAAAGACTTACCCTTGAAATGAAGTAATAATGTGGCTTTTCTACATGGAAAGAAAGATGGTGTTAAAAGAGGCTGCCTTCCCGCTGGCAAAAGGACTCTGACATTCAGTGGACAGGCCCAGGCTTGTCAATGAACAGTAACAGCTTAATAAAACAATAATTATAACCTCTTAAGAACCACTAATTCACCTGGAGCCTTGCAGAACATGGTAACTTGTCTGATCTAAAATGTTTAGAGTCTAATTTACACCTAGTTTAACAGGGGAAAAAGCCCATGAGATGAACCGATTATACAGTTTATTAAACTTTAGATTTAATGGTTTGATTTGGGAGCGAAGTCAGGAGGGCAAGAAAAAGGAGGGACAAGTCACTAATGGCAGGCCAAATGGAATACATAGTTCCAGTCTGAGGATTATTCTTGGGACAGCAGCCACATACAGTTTGAAGGGCAATGGTTTTTCTGCCTCTCAGGAGGGGCAAAACAAGAACACAGGGTACTTTCTTGCTTGCATCTGGGTTAATGGACCCAAATTTCCCCAATTATTTTTCAAGATTAGAAAGAAATCAAGACATTTTTCCTCAGCCATATTTTTAGTTTTGAAAAAATTGGCACTAGCCTCTAGGAAAACATCCCAAACAGATTTAACATAAACCTCTTCAAGTTTTACTTTTGTCATCCTTGGAGAAAACATAATCCTTATTCATAGCTATTTGTTCTTGATTTCCTATTTTACTGGGACACATACATTCCTTTTCACATTAAGACAGGAATTTTTAAAATATGAACCTATTACTTACAAATACGTAGAACAGAATCAGGACACATAATTTGTTGCACTTCATGCCAGAAACTGGACTCATCCTTGCATGTCCCTTACTTGCAGCAAAATAATTCAATTAAACGAAGAGATTCATAGTTTGCATGGAAGATCTCTTCCTCTCCACGACTGACAACTTCAATCTTTGACCTACTTTTGAAGAGGATTGACTTGAACCATAAACTGCCTGTCAAAGATTTTTTTTTTTTTAAATGACCCATCCTGTCTACTCACTCAGCTCTTGAATTCATTCCTCAGGAGTTCAAAAGGGTTCAAATAAAACTGACAAATCCAATACCCTGAGGATATTCTGACTGATAATTTTGTGTCTACAGTGTTTACTCAGGGATAAATCAATTGGACTAGGCCAAAAAAAAAAAACAAAAAAAAAAAACCGTACAGACAACCAGATCAGCTTTCAAAATAACTCCCTTTGGCTGCTCTGAACCTGTCTCATATGCCTGATCCTTTAACACTTGACATTTTTCCTGAATTTGCCTCATGAATGCCCACTCCAAATGAATACAGACATAAAAGCCTCCACCACAGATAAGCAGCATCCCTACAAAGATCTAGGAGTTCCACCATGCTCTAAACCTGACAAAAAAGTTCTGACAAAATCCATGTTGAAAAACAAGTAGTCCAAAGAATAATTTATATTTCACTGGAAGAAACAGAACCAGGGCAGTTTATTTTAGGGAACTACTAATTCGAAAATTACTAAATTCTGACAAAACCAGCAATGCAAAATAAGTGGTCTAAAAGATAATTTCATTAGAAGAAATAATTAAAAAAAAGGTTATCTGAGGAAATTACTATTTTGGAACAATTCCACCAAATTTAATCAAGCGAACTAGCTTTCAGGCACAATCCAGCTGTAAGAGGAACCACAGTAAGGATGTCCCATGCCATGGGCATCACGCCATGCAGAATGACGGGCTGTATTGTGAAGGAAAAAACTGCAAGACTGGAGCTTAGATCAGCATCATTGTAATTATTCTACATCCATATGAAACACATAAGCAGCTAAGCCTACATCATTAAAATGCTGCACCACAGCTGGCAACCTTAGCAGAGAGATGAAAAACTGGTGTACCTAAGTATTTCTTCTCTGGTAGGACACAGTGTGAAAAGCCCTTTTAAACAGCCACTGTCCTGAAATGATCTGTATGCCTTAAATGCAAGACTGCAAAAATGCAAATTACACCGCCCCAAATTCCTGGGGATTTGCTCTGCTATTTCTTTGAACTCACAGACAGATCATTTCAGGATCTAAAACTCCGTGGGGCAGATCATGAAAAGCCAAGAAAGAAGAGTCCCAGGCAGTATCTTACCACCACCATCTTTAAGCCCTCTAAAGAACAAGGGTAGTGACGTTGCTGTGGATAACAGGAAAAGTGGAGCCTGACAGGAGGGCTGAGCACCCACTGCCGCTTCTCCTACTAGATGGGGCATCCATTCGGGTTTCCCTGTGGTTGCCCAGAGACCTGACTGCACAAAAATTTATACTCTGTCAAACCTTGGCTAACATTCAAAAGCAGAAAATGGTAAGCAGACACCATGAGTACAGAAGTCCAAATCTGTTAGGAAATAACGCTTTAGAACGGGCTGTACATAAGACTCTTCTTTATACAATGCCACATTTAAATAAAAAAACCCTGCCCTTAAGGAACACCCAGCTGCTCTCATTCTTTTCCTTGACTACTTCTTCCTAATGTCTTTCTCTCAGTGTAATGTACACCATAAAAGTCCAGCTTGCAGTACTGTATAGTACTGTATAAAGTGTGGCTGTACCATACTCATGAACGATTTCCAGGAGCTAAGAGAGAACCAATTTCATCATGCCCATGAAGAGAGATGCCTGGATGAGTGTGGAAGGAGGCTCTGCCTGGATTTCCACTCCCCTCACTTTGGGGTAAGTAGAAACTTTACAGCAGTCTCTGAGGATTATGACGGCCACAGCCAGGTTCTGGCTCGATAAGAATGAGTTACCTATTTGCAGCTTTTAAGGAAGGATTTTGGACAAACTCATTCTGTTCTTCCTTTTTCCTCTGAGATTGGTTTCATCAAAGACCACGCTACCTCAGAACTTCTAACTTTTGATTCTGCTGTACAGCTCACAAATTACTGTCAAGGATAAAATCTGATGCACAGATCTAGAAGTTGCATCTGGTCACTGTTCTGCTGTGCTGTCTTACCCATATTTAAGTCATCTTTGACCCAAACAGTAAAAAGCTGACATGCCTGATGCCTTCCTGTCTGGATGTCAGGGATGTCAGTTTGATCGAGGGGTGGGAATGGGATCCTTTCATTTGTGTTATATGCCAGCAGTCTTCTGCAAAAGGAATGCAGAAAAATAGGGCTTGGCTTAAATCACTAGGCAACATTGTCTTAAATCACTAGGCAACATTGCATAAAATCAGGAATATATCCTGGATAATTAAAAAATGAAACTACGAGCACTTGAGTATCAGTGATCAGCAGAGACCAAAATGGACAATTATCAAACGGCATCTCAAATACTTAGTGTTTCACAAAATCAAATAGAAAAATAGAGCATTGTAGGAATCTAACTTTTTACAGAGCTGTGCATGCGCTGAACTTAATTCACAAGAATATTGCCACCGATGTGAACGGGACTGTCCAGTTAAGTACACACACAAGTTTTTCCAAGTCCTTGTCAGACACATTCCTTAGGGCATTGCTACCGAATGCTGACTTCCAAGTAACACTCACTGCACAACTTCTTGAAAAATGAAATATCCAGTTATAGAACCTGACATTTCAAAAATCAGAAAGCAGATGGGATAGTTACTAAATCAATAAGTTTCAAACATGTAGAATGAAAACTGTGAGTACTTTTTTACTCTATTTAATTATTTAAGCGTATAAATATTTGGCATTTTATCCAAGAAAGAGCAAAGACTCAGCTTGGCTCAAATGTTATCCAGACAAATCTGACTAGCCCAAAAAATTGCTCATCAGAACGTGGGGGATGCAGGTGAATGGCAGACAGCTTATCATCAGAATTAACCCAGGCAGATGAACTCATACTCTTGGGGTCTTATGTTCTTTTGCACCTCTCACATTTATCATTGGACACACTTTGCAATTCATGAGTAGAGATGCTCACTCTGATGTGTCAGCAAGAAAATATTCTGGTGAAAAGCCAGAATATGCTTGTCTTTCTATGAAACTGGCATAAAGAGAAATAAATTCTGTAGCTTATCTTGGCACGAGAGCCATCAGCTTTACTGGCAAGAAATTCCTACCGATGAATTGCAGCCTCAGTCTCATACATCTTATCTACTGGGAGTCTAGCACAGCATGAGGGTGGTTCCCATCCAAATCCAACACCAAGTACATATTTTCTCCCAGAATGTTTGGAAAGAGCCATAGTCATCTAAATAGCATTCATCCTTCTGTGTTCTCATTTCCCTGTAGGCAGAAAGTACATCTGCAGATTTTTTTGAAACACTAGATTTGATCCTATATTATCCAGAAAAAAAAGGAAAAGAAAAAGAAAAAAGTAATGTCATGAAGGCTGTATTATAGCTTCCTCTTAGTAATTACAAAGATTTATGTCCCATTCTGTCCCAAATCCAGAGCTCATTGTCCATGCAACTTGCACTGCTTTGGCTTACAGTTCTCTGTATCCATTATCTTTAATAATAAAGAGCTGACTAAAGTTAATGATTGAAGAGCAAGATATGATTAATAATATTAATCTAATTTATGAGAAAACAAACTGGAGTATGATTTTCATGTTTCCGTAAAATTATCTTAAACGTACTCCTTAATGTTAATTGATCTCACAGAGGTGAGAAAATATTCTGTTCTAAATTAACGGGAGAAAACCATTCATCTTCTTTTTGGAGGGAACATTTAATATCATTCAGTATTTAGAGGGAGACAGCATCTTCACAGTGATTTCACCACTTAAAGTGATTCTTCAATGTGGGCATGTACCTGAAATCTGCAAGATTTCCCACTGAATAGGGAAACAATTCAACAGAATGAATACAAAACAAAATGACATGTGAAATGTTTTCTTTTCACAAAAGATCTTTCCTATCTTAGGAAAATTAGCCAAAGATGAAAAGCAGCGCCGGTGAACAAAAACTGATTAGGCTTTTCCTGTAAGTTTCTGAAGAAGAAACACTTTTATAATTCTGTTAATTTGCTATGAACAGGAGATTTCTGAGACATTTGCAAGAGAAAGTTCCTTGCAGAATTTAGTGGAAACAAAACAAAGCAGAAATCTATTTTTCCATTCAGTTTTTCACTTGTTTGTATTTCAATATTTGTTTCTCTTTTTGAATTATTCATATTTGGATATCAAATATTCTTATAAAGCAACACATTTAAGAATAATGAGTCCTGACTGGCTTCATTTTAACTTGTTTTGTTTTATGTCCAGGATTATTATTAAATGACCTTCTATTCAGTCTGTTTCTATGATCCATAAATAGAAATTCCCTAATGAGCATCTCAAACATTCTACTGTCATTTTCATGTCAGTTTTTCTTACCCTACATTTGTATAGCTCTGATGACAATACCTATTAATACACAGCAACAGCTCTTTGCCTCTTTCCTCTCAAATGCCTTCCACAAATACAACTTCCTCTAATGTGGGACAGATTCTTGCATCTTTACACTGTTTGAGAAATGCAAAGTGACCAGAATACCAACTGAAGTAGCAACCTGAGAATTTCAAGAGTTGGTCTATAAGAAATACCACAGTAGCAGCAATATTCATTGTATTTTCTGATGAAAGAGAAAGAAATTCCTCTTGCATTGTTCCTGTCTTCTACTTGAACAAGATTTACATATTTGGTCTGCAAAGCAGCAGGGACAAATACATTCTCCAATGCACTAAACCTACTTATAACTATACCAAAGAATGAAGGTAGAGAAGAATAAAGGAAGAGACAGAGTTTCTGACACTACCCTACACTGATGTGTGTATTAAGGAGAAAATAATACACATTCCATGAGAAATCAGCAGTGAGTTCTGGGGCTGGGAGGAGGGGGAAGCCCTTCTAGAGAAAGAATAAATATATTCGACTTCTATGCAGCTTGTGTTACTTCTATGGCATTTTCCCCCATTACTTTTATATGTGCCTTAAACACACACCAGCACGTACAAAAGAAGCCCGACAAAACTGACCTTGAGTCGCTCTATGTATTGAACTGACACAGCACAGTCTGCAGCAATGCAGTCTTCCAGACCCAAACCATCAGTCGCTAAAACCACCACCACCTAATTAAGTCCTCCTGTTTAGTCAGCGATCTTGGTGCATGTCCATTTGTTGCACTGTGAGGATTTAGTCCTTTCAGATGTCAAGGAAACATTATACGGTGATATTTTTGGTCACAAGATAATAACTGTGTTAGTGGACACTCTAATGCTACATCACCCTTACTTTCTATTTCAATTTTATCCTGGCTTTTGTTTCTCACACCAAACATGCCATCACTTTACTTGAATTCAAGAAAGACCAAGAAAAAGACTGTTTACCATTCTGGCATCCCAGAGATTTAAAGTCTTGTCAGCAGAGCTAATGAGGACAGTACTGGACAACAGAAGAAACTCAATGCTATTAACCGAATCTTTACGGCCACATGTCGTGTATCTGTATCTCTTACTGTAAAAGAAAATAAAAGAAATACAGCACTTGCCATTCAGGCTAATAAGAACAAGAGAAAAGTTTAGATAAATTAGTAATGCATTTCATGTATCTTTCCTAGCTATTCTTCAGAAAAAACAAGCTTTGACAGCTGTTCATCACCCAAGCACTACACCGCAGAGAAAACAAAAAAAACCAAACCAGTTACTGTCTGCTTCCCAGTAACAAAAGCTACAGTAGGAAGACAAAAAGAAATGGAGAAACAGGTTTTAAAAAAAATGAATTGTGAGGACCAACAATGAAAGCACCACCTTAGATTTCCTGGGTGCATCCTCAAAAGCCTCGTTGATACAGAATTTAAAAGGAACATGGATGAAAAGGTAGGTTAGGGACAGCACCATTTCCTTCTTGCTTGCAAAGGGAGTCTAAGAAATTGATAGCACCTTGAAGAAAGCCAGAGAGTGCTGGCAGCCTGACGTTCTTCTTAAGATCTGCAGAAAGGCACACAGAAACTAAGCAATGTCTGGGAGTTCTTCACTGAGGGTAAAGTCTTCTCACTGTGGACACCCAAAAGGCCTTTTCCCTGAAGAAGGTCTCTTATTATGGGTGAGCCCCTAGCCATCATAAGCTGTAAGTTCTTAAAGTAGATGTGAGGAAGCAGAGGTGAAACTCAAGCATCGAGATCTTTACCATGAACTGACCACAGCTCCAACGGAATTACTCTATGACACGGCTCTGGAAGTTCTTCCAACGCTGAAGACTTCCAACTATCCCGATTTCTCCCAGCTTATCAGCTATGAAGCAATACCCTAGAGGTATTTGTTTTGTTTACTTATCTTTTAATGTGTTAATTTCTGAGACAACACTATTGATCTTTCTCAGTTCAGGGTATCAACCTGATAGAGATGGAACACAAGACAGAAGGTTTTCCCATCGTAAGGAATAGAGACACAACCACGATGACACTGCTGTAGAGAATCAGTTCTCTCACAAAACAGCCTGAAGCTGGCTAGAGAGCTATGATCTTATAAAGGCTTTTCGGCTTTTGTTTTGTTTTCTGCATGCACACCAGAGAAGAACGTTCCTTCAACCAGAGTCCAGGAGAAGAGAAGGAAAACCCAAGGATGCCTCACCAGGAGCCCACAGAAGGTAACAAATTCGGGATTATTACAACTGAACAGAACAGCAAAAGCTTAACTCTCACACAAGCATGTCAAGAGGGGAGACAACTGAAATGAACCAGCATTCACCACTCATTATGGCTCTATACAAGACTCATCCACTCTGATACAGGTTTCAGTCTACGATTTCTTTAGGTATATGTGAAACTTGATGAATTTGCAGTGTTTGTATTGTTATATCCTGTGAAAACATTCAGGCAGGTGAGCATACTATGGAAAAACCTAATCAATGTAAAGTCAGTAGCAGCTCTAGTCTCTTTGTTCAGCTGAGTCAAAAATAGTATGAAAAAATAAAAGCCAACAACTCATCATAAATTATTACAGCTTTCAGTGACAGCTCAGAATTTTATTCCCTGCTCATGTGATTCTGACAGTAGAAACACACCTCCCCTGAGCTGGCTGCTGAATATATCATTGGGGCTTGCAAATTAGATTACTGGGTGGCTCTTAACTGAGAAATTTCTTACAATATTTATTAAGGAAGCTGTCAGCAGGGGGAATTAAAGATGTGACTTTTTTTTTCCCCCTTTCTTCCTGCTTGCATGTCACCAGCAGACTCTCAGAGCTCTTGCAGGTTTTGTATCAACAGCACAGATCAGTACCTGCAGATCAGATACAGGCCGGTAAAGCTAAAGGGTTTTGACGGACACTACCCTGATCACTCATCTAACGAAGTGACTTCTCAGACACCTTTTAATGCATTTCCATTTCCCAGGGCTGAGATGCATACGCTGTGCTGAGCTGAACACCAAGCCTGTCCCCACAAAAGGGATACTAGAAGGGAGATATGTTGCTTCTGAGTAGAAATACTATCCAGGAAATATTATTTCAAAGGAATATTAGATTCCACTGGTATCATTTTACAGAATCTATATTTTTCTATTACAGATAATGCATTACACCATTCAGTATTATCTGTTATATAAAGTACATGTGTTATTTTATCACAAGGACTCATTTTAAACTAGCCATAAAGTACTGCGGCTGTTAGAGCTTGGTGCACAAGATATCCGATATTCATGATCACTTGATATAGGACAATAAAATAACTCCAGGAAAATAATTTTTTCTTTCATAGGCTCACGGTAATGTTGTACGCCACAGAATAGGCCTTTTTAATCTCAGATCATGTACTTTTATTTGTGTATAGATACACCATTTCTGAAAAGTGACCAATGTTTTCCTGCTTGCCTGTTACACGGGAAGGACTTTGAATTACTGAACGGTTTCTGACAAGCAAAATCCTGCTCTGTATTTTTTTTGGCACTTAATAGTTTTGAAAACATAGACAACTTTACATACCACAGTGTGACAGTGTTCCACTAGAAGAAAATGGGACGTTTTCCTGTAATAACAGGACATGCGTATGTCCTCACCAAAGGCAGGTAGAGAACATCATCTTCAACCTGCTTGAGAAGGCTTGGGGGGAAAGAATGTAGAAAAAGGAAGGCATATAAAGTAAATAGAATATTTTGTTTGTAAGTCACTGACATAAGATATAGACCATCCCAGGCAGACAGGCTGCAAGAACAGGCTTGTGAGAGATTAATTAGGTGCCAAAGCAGGAAGGCCCATTCAGAATCCCTTAGCAAGGTGAAAATGGACTAAAGTGATGGACCATGACAGCAGCAGAAGGAAAGGAAATGATTTGTACTTTTCCATCAAGAACATAAACACTCAGACCTGATGCAGTTGTCTGTCTCTCTCCTTGCCACTTCCATATCATTGCGTACTGATGAGTGAGCTCTGGCTCTCAAGATTTAATTTACCACTCTGGTAACTGACTGACTGATATTTCTAAGAACCTCCAACTGCTACATAAAATAAACTCATCTTTCCTTCCAGCTGAGATATAATTTCAGCGAGACTGTCTTGTATACAAGCTATCTTTGGTTGGAGGGGGGGAACATTTTATTTAGATGTTCTTTTTCCACAAAAAAGAAGTTGAGATGAAGGGTTCGGCATCCCTCTGTTTTTCATGGGAGCTTATATTTCTATCTAATGGTTAAAGTTTGTCTACATTAGATCTGTAGTAAAATTAATTATTTTTTTTTCCTCATTATGATTACCCACTCTCATGGATATAGGCTTTACCATCTCTGAACATTTTTGTTGTGGAGAGAGGAGGAATCATCTAGCTGGTTGGGATTTGCAGTACTTTTGTTGCTTACATCCAGAGACAGAAAGAGGGGTCTGGAATAAATGATGCCATTGTAGAAATACTGCTCAGTAGTTCAGTATTTTGCAGATTGCATTCTGAACCTCCTCTGAGACAGCGATTCCAACCTTCACCCTTTACTTGTGTTATTACTACTTTTTCAACGTAAAACACCAGTTAACACATTTTCTTGACCGATGACTAATTATCCTCAGCATTCTCTTTTTCTCTACAAAGTCAGTTTCCCTTACCTTAATAGCAGGTAAGGTAATGACGTCAATCGATAAATCAACCTTTATCCTGCCTCACCAGGTTTCGATTTTTCTTAACAGGTTCGAACAAACATGGACAGACCGCTAGAGTTACAAGAAGCACACCTATAACATGAATTTTGGCATTTAAATTAATCACACCATTATCTATACCACTAGCTCAACAGTTATGGGAAAACGTTACCTGCTCAATTTTTAGAGACTTCTCTTTTAAGAATCACATCCCAGAACAGTTCATTCAAATTCAAACGGGCTTTCAGTAAAACTACACTGAAAACAGACAATGTGAAACATTTCCACTTACATAAGACTTCCCTGAATATTAACAGGCTGCCATCTCTACGCTAACGTACAACAGCAGCCAAATAATGCACTAGTTAGATATTTCATCAACTGTACAATAATTGAAAAGAAAATGCAGATACTGGGTAGATTTCTCTTACCCTGTATACTTTCCTGTCTGCACAGAGTTAAAACTCACTAAGGACAACAAGCCTGGATGCCCCGAGAGGAACATTTTAAAATTGCCTGGTACATGTTTATTGCTAAAGGGCAACATAGGGCCCTTTAGCAATGCTTTGTGGGCATTTATAGGGCACAAAGCATTGGACAATCTGCAGCGCTCCACACTAGCTTAGTACTAATTTCCAAAGACACACAGCAAACCAGGGCAAACAGATTACATTTTTCCAATTCTTTTGCTATTTAAAAGTGTTTTAAGAAAAACCACCCCATATACAACCTATGCTTACCAGCAATCCTATGAAAACAGGACAAACTCTGCCTCCTTTTTTTTTTTTTTTTAAATATGTGGTTTCTATGTTAAGCTCCAGTTGGAAAAATTGAGGGGGGCAGGAGGTGATATGATACCATTTCAATTATTAGTTAGGTAGTCATAGTTACTTATTTTATTGCCGTGCCATATTAAATCTCATTTCAAGCATGGGAAGTGAAAGCACCTACACAGTCAATCTAAATTAATGAGATTTTAGGCATGTGCTTTTGAGTCAGTGCCTCTCCCAAATATCTTTTTACACGCCTTCGAAAGGAATATATACAATGCACAAACACCCTCAGACTGTACTATCTTTCCCAACAGCTACTCTCTCAAATTGTCCCACAGAACGACCACTGAACTAAATCCTGTCTCATGTCTATTGAATAAAATCCTTCTGTGTGACCTTCAACCACTAGCAGTTAAGATGTCAAGGTACGTTACACCAGCAAGTCACCTGCTATGAAGATGGACACAACACTTCTGAGGAAGTTTTGGAAGGTCGCACAACCACCAGCCTCCAGTCCTATTACAGTGATATAATTTTAACAGTGCAGAGGAGAATACTATTAACAAAACCAAGTCCTATCCCTTTCCCATTCTATGGCTTTATCTCCAAAATCTGTTTAAATTAGGCACAGAGCTTTTCCAGCTAAGATCAATGAGCAAGTATGGCAAATGGGCTGACTTAAGACATTAAAATGCCAGTTTGGTTTATGCTGTTATAAATGCATCCTATCATGTCTTTACATTTTATGACCTTGATTTTATTTCTAGGTAGCTTCACATATGACACACACAATTATTCATGTCAAGAACGTAAAACTACCAGTATTTCAGTAAAAAGTGCCTACCATTATTTATGACGATGATTTTTTTTCTTGACTCATTATTTCACTAAATGTAACACATTTTATAAGACATTGACATGTGAGGACAGTTCCTCTACAAAGTACATACAGTTCCTCTACAAAGTACATTTGTCTTGGAAAAGAAGTATGCCAGTATGGCGCTGTCAATATGTGCCATTTTGTTCAATTACTACTTACTTTCAATAAAATGAAGCTCTCTTCAATTTGTGAACATTAATTTGCGCCCTCTTTCAAAACAGTGTTGGACACTGAAAATGCAGTGCTAAAGTAAATGCTACTACTATTTCTGTGAAAATGTAAGCATTTCTTCTCCAGTATTTACAAATCTAGAAAGAAAATATAAATGAAACCCTTCTCTGTATAATTTGTCTTCATACTCAGCACTCAGGGAACACAATCTGAGCGCTCTGCAAAACAAAGAGCAATGCCCCAATTTAAAAGAAGCTGTAAGTCAGGGTTTCTCTAGCAAGGGTCAGTTATTAAATCATGTAAAAATCACTTTATATTGTTGGTTTCAGATAGTTTTAATTGTTACGCTTTTTAAATTCACAGCGAGAAGAAGCAGGATTAAGTATTAAATCTTCCTGTCATCACTCACATCAGAGGCTGCTTTGAGCTTGGGTGGGTAAGACTGGCTGAATCAACGAGCACGGTGTATGTAAGTCCTGCTCCTACTGAAAGCAACACAAGGTTTGCCACTGATGTCAGTAGGAGCAGGATTAGATCCAAGTTTATCACCACAGGAGCCTGACAGCTCGCACTTTTGGTCCAGTGCACAGTAAATTGAGCATGTAAAAGGAAACCGATCTCTGAAGCAGTATGGATTCAACTGGTAAGTTCAAGGGTGTAATTCTTTCCCTTCCTCTGGCCTTTTCCTCCTCCTCCTGCCAAAAGCAAAGCAAAAGGCTTAGGAACTAGGAAGGTTGAGCTAAGGAAGAAAGAACCCCAAACGTGATATAAGTGTTTTATTAATATTTTCTAGGTATATAGACAAACATTACTCATCTGACTCAGCAAGTTTACAAGTCTGCAATAAAATACCATCACATCCTTTTTTTAGACATTCTTGAGAAATATGAGAACTTAAGAGTTGTACTGTTGAAACGTGGAGATTCTGAAATGGATCAAATCACTTCTCTTAATTAAAAATGTAACTATTAAAGTCAACTTAAGTCCTTTTGTCTTTCTTGGTAGGCTTTGAAAGGCTGCAGCAGTTTATTTTTCAGAGTGCGAATTTCTTCTCTGAAATTTAGCAAAGTTCTTTTCCCCTTACTTTTCAGGAGCCGATACGAGCATGGCAGCTTTCTTTTGACACCAACTTAGAAACACTTCACAAAATTGTCGCCAGCCCTGCTTCAGCTCCTGCTGAAATCAGTAATACAATCTACAGTCATTTAGTAGGTGAATATACAGCACCCTGCTGCAAGTGGGAACTGTAGTCACAATTGTCTTCTGGCCTTACTTGTATAAGGAACATCTTGCACACACAGGGTAAGCTTTTGTGCTCACACAGGATGCTATAACACTTTCAGGCAAGCCCCAAGTCCAGATCAAATTTTTCTACTCTATATTGCAAGCCCTCCACTTTAGCAAAACTCACAGGATCTTCATGGTTGGAAAGGACCTCCGAGAGCACCAAGTCCAACCATCCACACACACAAAAGATCCCCACAATCTGAGGCACTAGAGCATGCCCTGAAGTGCCACATTACACATTTCTTTAATACCTCCAGGGATGGTGACTCCACCACCTCCCTGGGCAGGCTGTTCCAGGGCC
>JAOXJM010000079.1:41097542-41126118 GCA_026413425.1 Tringa solitaria
CCCCCCCCGACCCTCCAATTTGCTGTCCATAGGCAGAAAGTCAAGCTCTTCATTATGGAAAACAACCTTAGAGAGACCCAGATCCACATTTCTTTATGTAAACTAGAAAGAGGTGTCAAGATTCCCTTCAACTTCCAGCATGTGCAGCAAGAACGAACTTGGGATAGAAGAAAAATGAGACTTCTTCATTCTGCTTCCCCACCTTTCTCTCAGACAAATTCCATTTATACTGTTATCATCTTAATATTATAGCAACGAATGCAACATATACATTTTGAGAAAAAACTGAAAACATTTCATGTAATGAATATTGACCGCACACAGAATAATAACCTTCATGGTCAAATCTCTGCAATTGCCACGTATTTCTCTACATCCTCCCAGATCCAAAAGCTGTAAGACACCAGACCCTGTAAATTCTTCAGCAAGGTGTTTCTAGCCTTTGTAAAGTATAAAGGGTTCAAAACTATGTAAACATGTAAGTATTAAAAATTATTGCTGGTAAGCATGAGTCTCTCTGAGATATATGGGAGCCTTATAGTCAAATTGTAGGTTTTATCTGAAAGGAATTATTTGAAAGTTGTCTTCACGCTGTTAAAAATGTGACTCTTTTCAAGACTGATACCTGCAGAACAATCCTCCGAAAACTCCGTCTCGTGGAAGATACAACTTTGCAATTCAAAGCATATTTGAAATAAAATGCCTTTCACCAACTCACATCCAAATGAAAATGATGGGATTCCAGATTTCAGTTTTTCATGTTTCTTAGCATCCTCACCATCTGCTAGCAGACTCCAGCTGTATGTTCAGCAGTGGTTATAAATCTTATGATGGTCCCAACAACCCAAATCTTCTGCTGTGCCATTGGATTAGCCTATTAACCCCATTGAGCACAGGACCATACTGCTGTATGATCAAGAAGACTTTCTATCCCTCCATGAAGCCATTTAGTTAGCTGCTGTTGTCTGTAGTAAACATCCAAAAGCAAGACTCCTGCAAAGACAGTACTTATGTAAACTGTGCTGGAAGAGTAAAAACATGCACACAACTAAAACGATAGCTTATTTTCAACAACCCCAAATTTATAACAAAAATAACCACAAGAGTCAGCATTTATCCTGCTTCCAAATGACTTTCGATTCACTTCAAACTGGGCTATAATGAAGGATAAAGATCAGTCTCAAAAGATGACTGCTGCTTTCTTCAGTGCTCATTAATGAGAAGCAATGAATGTGTACTTTTAAAGTACACTACCCAGTCCTGCTGCTGGAGCAGGAAAAAGCAGAAGAAAGTTGCTTCTCATAGGGCTGTGAGATTCTTGGATCACTCCAGTGGAAAGAAGAGCCTGTATTTAGAAAGATACATGGTTTTCTAAGCACTTGGTATCCTATGTCTGAGTCTTAAAAGAGCTAAAAACATCTCAGTTAAACTTTGCCACTGCTATTTTGTGTCCCGCAGCATGTGCATCATGTACCTGTTTATGAAAGAGAAAAAAAATGAGGCTCTTAAACTTGATTTGCAGACCAATACTAGCCTGCAGAGAACTAAGGACTTCTGAGAATCTGAGCAAATACTACCTAAGAAAACATACCAATTTTTCTAAGTCTTTTTTTTTTACACATGTAAGTGTTAATGTGTATTGGGTCTGGCTGAGATGGAGTTAATAGCGGCCCATAGCAGCCCTCATAGTGCTGTGCTTTGTATGGGTGGCTAGAAAGGCATTGGTAACACACCAGTGTTTTAGCTACCACTGAGCAGTTCTTGCACATCTCTTCTCCAACATTACCCTCTCACCAGTAGACTGGGGGTGGGCAAGATCTTGGGAGGGGACATAGCCAGGACAGCTGACCCCAATTGACCAAAGGAATATTCCATACTATACATCACCTGTTCAGCAATAAAAACCTAAGAGAAACAAGGAGGAAAGGAGACATTTGTTATTACGTTTGTCTTCCACAGCAACTGCTGCCTGTGCTGAAGCCCAGCTTCCCAGGAAATAGCTGGACATCACCTGCTGATGGGAAGTAGAGAATAAATCTGTTGTTTTACTTTGCTTCCATGTATGGTCTCTTGCTTTTGCTTTATTAAACTGCTTTTACCTTGACCCATGAGGTTTTTTACATCTTATTTTCTACCCCAGCTCCGTTCTGCTGAGGAGGGCAGTGACAGAACAGCTTGGTGGGCAGCTGGTGTCCAGCCAAGGTAAACCCACCACATACTTTATCATTAAGGTGCCAGAGATCTATAAACAAGGAGAGAGGATTCACCTTATTTTTGACATGAGAGAGACTAGACTTAGAAGAAGTGTTATTATTATCCTATCTGTTCTGTAAAAAAATGATGCCTTTAAGAATAAGATGGATGAACTAAGCATTGCGTCTTGCACAAGTCATTCAGAAAAATCTTATGTATACACAGTTGCAAGATTTGCTTCTGATGAAGCAAAGATATGAAGCATAACCTCAAAGAATAGTTTGCTTTTGAGGGTAAGTATATCTGCATTGCTGCATATTTTTACCAAGACACTGGCTTTTTAGTGAACACAATCTGGCATGTTCCATATGAAAGGTTGCCAACAGCTGCTTTAGAGAATCCTTCTGCATGAAACATTAGGATACTCATTGATTGCCTGTTCAGTCATTGATGAGTCTGTATATTTTTCAACAGTACCTACATTCCTGACATCTGTACAGTACCTCCAGAAAGACCAGGCAAGGGGTCTTTATTTGAAGCACAAATCCTAGTTCCTCTAAACTCAAAATATCAGAGTATTTTGATATTTGTTTAGTATTTAGTATCACAAGAAATAACCCCTTTGTGCTAACGGAAAACCAACAACCTAAAAGCCAATTCTTGATCAGCTTTACAAGAAGAGCTGATCAAGTATAGGATGTGTTAGCTTTATTCCACATTCTAATTTAAACATCTGTACAATACCATTTACATTCGATCAATACATACTGCAGACTGACCCCCTCATGCCTACTGCTACCTCATTATTATTGCAAATATAAGAACTGCTAGAAGCAGGGTGCAACAGAACTCTACAGTCTATTTGTCATAGAAAAAAAAATCATCAATATGGTAATTGTAGAAGTGCAAAATGCAGTTTAAAGACCAATGCTGGCCATTTTTTTATTCCACACAGTAGGAAAACCAATGAGGCACATCTTAGATTAGTTTAGTGTAATCCTAAAAGCACTAAATAACTCTTCCTATGTAAGTACTTTAGACTGCTTAAAGTTAAAACAACACAAGAGATTATGCCCTAATGTTACAAATGCAGAAATATAAGAGTTTAAATCAGAAATTACATGGACTACTTTTATTATCATTAATTATGCCAATTTGGCCAGATACTTCACATCATACAAACTTCAATTTTAATATGAATATTGTTTCATTTTCTAATTAAAAAGCAACTAACTTAAAAAACCACACAAACAAATAATAATATCTCCTAGACAGAAACATCAAAAAAACCAAAGAAAGCAATAGATTTTAAGAGACCCACTCTATATAAGGCTATATACTTATCTAAAAGAAGCCTCATCAGTTCCCCTACCATGCAGAGTAAAAAAAAGGAATCAATCTGAGCATGAATAGTTTAAACTTCCTATATTAAAATGGCAACTGTACAGACAAAAATCTCTTACAATAGCTACAGAGAGCTGGAAGTAGAGTCTCAGTCAGTAAATGAGCTACACCGGCACCACAGTTCAGCTTATCAAGTAAAGGTGACAGGCACACTGCTCTCTCCCACGTGGCCGTTCAGCATCATATTATGCAGAGCAAAGCAGTTTGCTATTTGTAGTGAAAGTTCATAATGCCAGCGATGGAGATGCTGAACTCTTTTTCTTTTTCTCCCCAGTCCACACCAAAGAGATCCAAAGGAACATTCACAGTAAGTGCAAGGCTTCGTTTTGCAAAATTCCTCATGAATGAAAAAGCCATGGTGCAGTGTACCACAGAGCTATACCTGTAACACACAGCATCTGCCCTAGAGTCTTTTCCAGGTATGCTCCAACAAATTCATTTTTATCCACTGGTCTCACGACAGCTTGTAAGTGGTCAGCAAGAGGTATGCTTTTAAAGTGGTCTTTGGGACTACTGCCACAGGAACATCTTTAACATCAAGACATTTCTTTATATACCAAAACATTATTTTCCTTGACATGTAACATGGATAGAGCATTGCAGTGTTCATGGTTGAATCCCTGCAACAAGATGCAAAAACTAACGTAGTCAATGGAAATCCTTTGTTCATTTGATAGGACTTGTACAGAGAATTGCTTAGAAAAAAAAATACCATTAAAGTTCATGAGAATTTGGACTGACTTAGTATTTCAGCATATAGAACTGTGCAAACAGTTGCTTAATGTGCTTGATCCTCCCTCAAAATGCCACCGCTCAGATGCATGTAGAGCAACAGTGCAAAAGGAAACAATACCCTACGTCCTATTCTATGAAACATCTGCTCTTATAGTAATAAAATAGGGATTTATAGAAACATCTACTTTAAACTGTTTTTAAAGCTTCTGAAATATATCTGGTCTAGTTTATTTTACACCTGCAAGCTTGTACAAATAAACGTACTCAGACCATCACAGCTTTGCAAGAAAATGAAGAGGGTAGCTGTACCAAAAATATGTCAGTCTGTTAAACCACACCTAAAATCTCTTTTAAAGCTAATAAATAGATCAGATGTTATGCGTGTACATGGGTATGTAACAGCAGAGCTTTATAATGCTCTGTTTAAGACCTTTTCCTGCACATATAATGAGCTGAATACGAATTTGTACCCATGCAAGTGTTCCAAATAAGAGCAAATTTGGAAGAACAAGGCTATTTGAGGGGGATACAGAAATAGTGTGTCACTATGATATTTTAAAATATGATCCTGTACTGAGCTTTAAGTTCCAATTGTAATGAAGTCAAACATTTAAGTTACATGCAAAACTTTATGCACACAATTAGCTCCTCAAAGCAGAGCTGAACAACAAACTAGAGCAATTTATTTTGGTGTCAGAAGGATTAATTACATCCTTAAACTTAACTACTGCCCTGTGTAATTATATCACTTGCGCAGAAGAGCAGTTGATACCAACACAGCACTATGCACTTAAGAGCCACGATTCCCAACTCCCTCATATCCACTGAGAAGATATTCCAAATTCTTGTCCAAATTGTACACAGTGAAAAAAAGCACATTTTATGAACCTGAAAAATAATACATCTTGCCCTTGTTATTGTGTATATATGTATTACAAGAGCTTGCTATTGCAGCTGGCCTTCATATTTGTATATAATAAAGCAGAATATTAAGAACAAGTATCCATGTAATTAGCACATCAATCATGTTGTTCTTTAATATAAACGAAGTATTAATTCACTTCTCCATAAGCTCCCTCACCATAACTAATCTAATGCAAATTATTAATTAGCTCACCACAAGGAAAAGCAACACAGAAAAACTTCAGCTGCCGTAGTTCAGGCAACACCCCCAGTAGCGACCCGTTGTCCCACAAGCCACAGTTGTGTGCAGAGGCATGGAGCACCGTGCCACAGAAGTTTGCCAGCTTCATTAAGATAGGCATTTTTGTTACTGCCAGTGCAGAAGCTGCTGTGAGGTCTGATCCTCTCTGCTAAAGTACTGCTAGAGCTCCCATCTTTCTTGCTGCTACGTCTTGTCACTGACAGTCAAATATTCCCTTTTCAAGGGGTGCGAGGAAGGTTTAAGACACAGTTCTAACATTTTCTGAGGGCCCCGTGATAGTTCCCTGCAGGAATACCATAAAGGTAAGCCTAAAAGGCTTTCTGAAATTCTTCTGAAGTAACTGCTTCAGAGTGTTGGGCTTCTCCCCATCCAACACCATGGCTGCCCCAGGGCAAGGCAAGAAGTCCACCAGAAGGTTAAGGCAAAACCACACTGAGGAGAGCAAGACTAGCACAGGCACACACGCGTGCTACAATGTTCCACTGACCCCCTGCTTAAATACAGTTAACTCTCCTTAATGACTTGTAAAGCTCTTATTCCTGTAGCTACAGGTACTATCTTCTTACTTCCTGTCTTCATATTCAAACTCAAAAAGTTATTTTAAGAACTAAGGTCTTCACATTAAATGCACACCCACTCATGAAGCAAGCCTCTCCAAAATGCAGAAAGTTGTTACGACATTAGCATCTGTCACTGTGGTGTAGCTACTCACTGCCCTCCCAAATGACAGCCTTCTTGCTCTGCTTTTACAAGTATGACTATATATTTCTAAAAAGGTCAACTTAATGAACCCTACTTCTCTCTTTCTTCTGGTGCATGTTTCTTGCCACACATAAAATGATTTTTCAATACTGGCTGCAACAGCAACTTTGCCTAGCATTTTTCAATGCCACACTACCTAAGACTTCAAATTTCTTTCTTCTTATCTACAATGCACACACGTACTTCATACATGTATTTTTCACCAAGACTCAGCCAGAGACAGTAATATAAGACCATCCTTCCATTGTTTTCCCCCAAACTATTTATTGACCCTGTTTAGAAGTCCTAATAACCTCTAGAGAATTATTGCACTATACTGGAAACTGGATACCACACTGAGACATATCCCTCTAAACAATGCAGCATGGATATCTTTTCCCTCCGGCACATTACAGTTTTAAATGTCATTTGCTAATTTTTGTTTGCAAGAAGAACCATCTTCCTCTTTCTGCATGTGTTAGCAGCAAATAAATTAATTTCAAGAGACATTTTGAAAAGCCAGCTCATGAGAAACAGTGCAACTTTCCCCACTGGATCAGAGTATCATCAACCCATCAGGCTTCACCAGCACGTGGTGGTGTGGCTGCATAGCGCGTTCTACAAGTTTCAAACAACATCTGGGCAACTTTGTCATGCAGTCCTGTTGTCCCCCCACTCCTCCCTCCCCGTATTTTTGAAACGGCTTTTTTATTAAATTATTAACTCTTAAGTAATTTTAAAAATTTTGCTATGTTTTTTAGCTCTTAAAAATTTTTATGCCTACATTTAGCTCAAAAGACAAAGTGGGAACGTCTTTTCTTTTATACCTGCATCCTTACCAGCTACTATCCACTGAAGGTCAGCAGTGCACTGACCATTAAGTAAAGGAACCATATTTTTGTTGATTTTTTAATCAAAAGGGCTTTGAGGAAGAATAGTGTTAATCACGACTGTAGATTATGGCAAACAGGGTTAAAGAGTTCTTTTTGAAAATCATTATGTTTATCCCAAGAAATAAATTGTCATCATCCTAGCACCCCCAGATAGCTGTTACTAAAGTCATTGGACATCAATAATTGCTGAAGAGCTCCATCGTCATCTGGTCAGCTATACAGGGTCATCTTTTACAGAAAAAAATGGAAAGTGTCAGTTTTCTAAGAAAGGCAACAGACCATTGAGGGAAGAAAGGTGAAATTGTTTCTATTGATTTGGCCAGCTGTCCTTTCAATATGATTTAGCCAAACATTCTTCCAAAAATTACTTACACTAGGAAGATAACAAACTGTAAAACAGCTACTAAAACCCCTGTGGGCTTTGAGGGGATTGTTTGAGCACCTTGCCTGAAATCTCTTCCTTCACCTACTCTCTGCGGTGGCAGAGCCCTGGAGCTGGCTGTGGCCTGTGACACATGTAGGTACATTTGGGACTGGAGAGCTTTTCTAAACTCAGACACCTGATTTGGTACACCCCACATGGGAAAGACATGAGTATTTCTGCTATTTTGTTCCGTCCTTGATGCCTAATTAATCAACTGCTTCTCTGCCTGACAGACGAAAACATCATCATCCTGAGGTTAGACAAATGCTATTTCAACTTGCCTGAGCTTCCTCCTCCTTGCATCTTTCCCCCAAAGCAAACAAACCAAACGAGAGCAGCTGAGCACACCGAGGGGCACTGGAGAAACCAGCCAGCAGCGCGCTACCACTTAGTGCTCAACTCTGACCTTCATCTGTGCCTACATGGTACATACCTACTTTGGAGAGAGCAGGATGACACAAGAAGGACAAGGAACACTGTTGCAGGAGCAGCAAAAGGCTGGTTGGCTTGAAAGATCCTTACCCACTGTTGTAAAGGAAAAGTTAATATGAATTTTGATGCTGCATTCATCAGGAATCCTAAGGTGTATCAAATATTCCTGCCAATTAGAAGCAAGATATCATGTACTTGCCACGTAGTCCAACAAACCTGGCTGAGGGGAAGAGACAACAGCAGTGACATAGCAGGAGGGTTACTGGGAGTACAAAGGCACCAGGAGTGGCATTTGGGTGGGCAACAGGAGAAAGAAACAATAGAATCATAGAATAGAATCGTCTAGATTGGAAGGGACCTTTAAGATCATCTAGTACAACCATCAACCTAACTCTGATTAAAAAAAAAAAAGAAAACCATACAAAAACAACCCACATCACTAAACTGTGTCTCTAAGCACTATGTGAACCCGTCTTTTGAACACCTCCAGGGATGGTGCCTCAACCACTTCCCTGGACAGCCCGTTCCAAGGCTTAATAACCCTTTCAGTGTAAAATTTTTTCCTAATATCCAACCTGAACTTTCCCTGGTGCAACTTGAGGCCATTTCCCCAACCCTGTCACCTGTGACTTGGGAGAAGAGATGATACCTGCTTCTCTACAACCTCCTAATGTATGTGTAGAAAGAAAAACAAACCGGGGAGGGAAAGAAAAAGGCAGAGAGAGTGAGCTTTAGCTATGACAAGACCACAAGGCTGTAAACCACTGTGCTGCAGCTCACAAACATAAATATTTGCTGGGAGCAAAGAATCAGTTGTAACAGACTGTCAAAGAATCATCCCGAGGCACCTCGCTATCTCCGCAGGTGTTGAGAATGCTGTAAAAGCAGGAGGTGGCTCCACTCAAGTCTTTAAGTGTAGTATAATATACAAAGAAGGTCCTATCACTGACAAAAAAAAAAAAAGGAGAACAAGTAAACAGAGAGTAGGAAACTCCTTTACAAAGGGCCAAATTCTGCCAGAGCAATAACCCCACACATACATCAGCAATCACCAGATGGCAGAATTTACTTACTAAACTGAAAACTATTCCCACACCTTTCAAAAGCAGTAAGGGAGTGGATAAGCACATATGTTGCTGATCTACCACAGTTCCTACATAGGGACAGAGGAGAGGCTAGAAAGGAAAAAATTAGAGGTGCAGCAGTGCTATTCAGATCTGAACTCATTCTTTTATTCGAATTCCTGTTGAAACACCTGTAGTTCAACAACTTTCTTCTACTGACATCTTCCCCCCCACGCCCCCCCGAAGGATTCCAGATCATGCTCCCACATAAAGAGTAAGGCAGAAATATATAATATAAACCAACTTCCAAACTCTTCTTTTTAGTTTTGTTTGGTTGGTTTTTTACTTCCCAGATATGCAAACAGAGAAGATGGCAGTAAAATACTTGACATTTTTACCTTGGATTGGTTGGAAGAGATTCTGAAAAAAAAAATACTAATCCACTTTTGCAAATCACAGCTGTGCCATCTGCCTTCAAATTATCAAGTGATAAATGATCAAATGATGTGGGAGTTGGTTAGTTGTTTTACAATTCACTTTGAAGTGAAAAGGCTCAGTATAAAGAATTCTACAACAAAGCAAATGCTGCCATTTCCATCTGCCATTTTACTTCATGGATCGCACGTATTTTATATTTTCATAACTGTTGAGCATGGAAGAAATGCTGGATATACATTTAAACAGCTTTTTGAACCATACCCCAAAGGGTGAGAACAAGAGTTGTACAACATCCTTTTCTCAGTGGTTCTCTGACACAAAAGTAGCAGCTACAACATATACATAGGGGGAGAGGGAGAAGACAAAGCGCATTTCAAGCATAGAACAAAATCTATGTGCAATTAATGCGTAAAGGACACACCAACAGATACTTGAACAGAAAGTCTCTGTAAGCAACATGAAAAGGGCATTTTTTTCAAATAAACATAAACCATGACAGCTTTTTTTTACAACAAAAAAATGAGGAAAAGGTAGGTCTAGCAGAATAAAATTGGAAAGATGGAATCGTGTTTTACAGCAATTGACACGGGCAATAAATGATCACAGGAGGGAAAAAAAACACTGTAGAATGAAAGATAAGAGTTCTCTCTCCTGTACTCTGACACTGCTGAAATAGCTAATTACTCTGATAAAATATTAAGTTATTTATATACATACACAAGAAACGATCTATTTTATAGCATCCTTGCATTAATTCAAGCAACACACTACCAAAGCACAGCAACACTGTTCAGTTAAACCCACCAACACCAGACTAAGCAACCCCAAGACCAGACCTCCTTTCGTGTTAGCTCTGTATTTGATTTTATGCATCCTACACGGGGAAAAAAAAAAATTAATTAGTATTGCATATAATCTACAGGGCAGCTTGTCAGATCTGCACCATTCTAAACAAAGGAATACTCGCAAAATTGAAGCGTTTGTGTCAGAGAGAAAGAAATGTAAAGTTTTGGATTCTGCAAGGAATGTTTTTTCCCCAGAAGGTGCATATATACATAAGGGTTGCCTCCAGCACTTAAAAGGTCTGTTAGGCATTTTTGCCCCATCACTTATTGATACCTGATAATGATCACCAACGCGTGTACACCAGTGCTTGACAAAGGTGCCACAGTGATCCTGACACACAAACTGACTTAGGCCACTTGAAGGAAACAGTTCAACTACACGTGACATGCCGGGAGAGTATTCTCTGCAGGCTGAAGATGAGGAAGATGATGGCCAAACTCTTTTGAGATGCAGGCGGCTTTGGAACTACACAGCACAGACACAGCAGAATTGTGCAGGGTGAGAAAACTGATATGTCACACTAAATCTGGTACACTGGAAAGGTGTAGAAAGGGAATAGAGAGCATCCTCCTATTTCACACAAATTAGAATCGGTTTCTCCTGGCCAGTGCTTAGAGGTTTCTAGTGTCAAGCTTCGTGCAATTGTCTAGGGCAGGAGAGAACCAATAGACAGTACCACCAACTACTTCTAAATTTGTAAAGTTTAAAAAAAAAAATCAGTTGCAAGTTGGATAGGAGACATTTAACATACAGAAATTTGTGTTTTCCAACTATTCCACAGTGCCTAGAGCTGTGGGCTGGTGCCCTAAATATTCAATAAATACATAGAAAACTCAAATGCTTTATTTCCAGAAAACTTATTTCTGAGCTTAACACAGTAAGCTTTCATTAATTTCTTCCCCTAGGTTAATAAGAAACAAATTACATTTTAGAAAACATTAATGGAATTTCCCTACCGTTTCTCTCTTATGTATTTGCACCTGTAAATATTTAAATATAAAAATCTTAAGTAGGGCAAGACAATGGACAACTTATTCCACTGTAAGCACAGTACTGCATAGGATGGATTGAAAACATGAAAACAAATCACATCTCTTAAGCTGAGAGGTCTAGCAGGCCTGCTGCAACAGCATCCTTAAAAGAATCATTAAGAGCAATGAAAGCATTAGATGGTGTCTTGCAGGGTTCAAACAGAAACAGGTGGGGACGCAAGGTTTAGTAGAGAAGAACAAGTGGTAACAGGTACAGAAATAAGATCAGACAAACAAGAGAAATAAGGTTTGGGGTGGTTCACCTGTAGCAGAATAGGCAGAGAATATCACTGACAGCAAATCAAGAAGCCTAGATAGTATACGCTACTATAAAGGTATAACAGTACATGATTTCACATTACATTTAAACAGGATATAGCTCTGTTCTTCCAAACCTTCAGATAAACCCACTCCTGAGTCAATACATCACCTTTCAAGATGAGTTATATATGTTGTGATAATACTGTTACATATTTTTTACTTTTTCTGTTTTGACATATCCACCCACCATGAGAATCATTTCTAATAGCTAAAACTAAATAGTAAAGCAGGTATCTTCAAATGTACTTTATGTTCTTTTTTGACACTGTCTCTAAAATTTTAAAGCTCTTCATTTCCATTTCTTGCACACAAAAGGACAGTAAGAAGCACAGGTATTTCAACTGATTCACCCAATTCACTTTTCAAGTGCAAAACTGCAGATGAAATTTTGCCAGTCTACACACCAGTGCCAGAGTTACATCAGAATGTTTCCCTACAGCAGATCAACAGCAGAGGTTCCAGCAGCACTTCACATGGCCAATACGGGGAGTCTTCTGCTAACTGGTCAAGTCCCCAATGAACATACAGAATTCCGTTTTAAATGGTAACTACTTGCAACCTACCTTTTCCTCTAGTGCTCCAAGAGGTAGAATTTCCTGTAAGGATCCCTAAGGGGCAGCACAGCTCCACAAAAGTGCAGCCCTGTATTTCAGTGACAATCCCAACGCACATTTTACAGGGATCACATATCTTTCCATCTGAATCTTCCAGTACCAGGCAATCTCTAGAAAGATGTCGTTATGGTTCCCATAGACTCGGCACAGAACTCCCACCACACATGCAAACATGCCCTGCCATTTCTAGCCCACACTCCACACAACTACTCGTTAAAATACACTTTGCAGGTAGCTTTGAACATACTGCCATGGCTCGCAGGGGCAGAAACCTCCCTTTACTTAAAGCAAAGCTTGAGGCTTCCATGTGTTTTAACACTCTTAAAGATGGAGGAGTTACTTTATAAATTCAGAGTCAACCGAGTCTTTTACAGTAAGGGACAATCGGTTACTCTGTCTGAGCCTCTACAGGTCAGGAACAAATCTCCACTATTCATACAGCCAGAAATGAGAGAAATGGTCTACATAAAGAAGGGTGGAAAATTACATGGTCCACCTAGTTCAAAGGGTGTGATCAGCAGTATAAAGTGCAGCTGGCATCAAGTTAGAAGTGGCATTCCCCCAGGATTAGCCATGGGGCTGAGACTATTTACCATCTTTGTTCATGACCACGATGGTGGAGGACCTGAACACATCCTTTGCAGCCACGCCAAGGGGTAAGCAGTCAACACACTGGTGGGTAGGGCTGCTCTTCAAAGGGAGCTTGGCAGACTGGAAATATGTGCTGACAGAAATCTCATGAAATTTAATCAAAGCTCATGCAAATTCTTGTACTTAGGATGCACATTCTCTACAGAACACTGCAGGATAGGTGTTGGACTTGCTAGTGAGCAGCGTTGCAGAAAAGGACTGGGATGAAGTCAGGAAGAGGTTTTGGAGGACACAAGTTGAACATGAGACAAGTGCTTGTCCTTGTAGTCAAGAAGGCAAACACATACTGTGCTGTATTAGCAGCGAGGCTGCAGCCAACAGCTTGAGGCAATGGCAATTCCCCTCTGCCTAGCTCTTATGAGAAGACAGCTGGGGTACTGGGTCCAGTTTGGGACATTGACAGACATCCTCAGATGGACTCTGACAAATTGAAGTGAGTCCAGCAGAGTGCTGCCAAGATGACTGGAAGCTTGATGGAGCACGTGACATTCTGGAGAGTCTGCAGTCTATTCAGACCCATTAAGTCCCATTATCAGTCTTAATACTCAACTTACACCAGCAATTCTGCTTTCTTTGCACGCTATCTAAAAATAGTAATCAACTTTATATCATTTAGGAAAGCTAATCAAGTACAGTGAATATTTTATCCTGAAAAATAGTACTAACAGGGTAAAACAGAACACTTCTTTTAAGTTTTCTGCTAATTAAGATAATAATTCTCAGAGTCCAATTCTCATTTCACTGCAAACCAGAAGCAACTTCACTGAATTTAGAAATATTCTGATGCCAGATCAGTACTCATAAGATAAAAGCTCTGTCAATTCAACAATTACTACTTTTCAGAAAAACAAAGCTTTTAACAACCTTCCGCAGTACGTATATAGTCATCATGATTCAAGTGTTTTCTTAATAGCCAAACTACAGTCTCCCTTAGACAACTCAGAGCTTTTCCTGAGAGCAACATATATGACAGGACACATACATTTACAGTTCTTCATTTTCATCTGACATGCTGCATGCCTCAACCTCAGTGAGTGCATTGTTAATGACTCAGGCAAATGAACTACAGCTTAGTCCATTAAATGTGTTAAAATGGCATTTGTCTCACTTTGAAATCGCCCTGTTACTCTAAAACATGGATTTCATACTAACTCATGGTTGCTCAATGCATGGTTTGTCTTAAAGCAAAATAAAGTAAAATCATTATGTCCTTCCTGCTCTCATTTTCCTTAGAGTAGCCCTTTCTTGGTCCCCCAGCCTTCACAGAGGGAGGGTCTCACACTTCCAAAGTGATGCACAAGATGTAAAGCTCCTCCAGGGTGTGTACCTATTCATCAGTGTTTGCACATGCAGACATGCACATTATTTTTTATTTCAAAAACAGGAACAGTCCTGTACACACGCAGCAAAACAAAAGCAAAATCAGAAAGCAGAGTTCCCCCTGGAGACTTATTTTCAGGGAAGCTCAGCTCTGATATTCTAGTTTCCCCTACAAGCACCCAAATTTCAATAGCAAACTTAACAAAGGCAGAATGTATTACGCAGTTCAAGGAGACAGGTCTGAAACCTTCTTTCAATTTCAAAGAAAAAAAGTCACAATTAAAGTGGTTGTTACAGAAAATGCTTTTTACTGATGCAGAAAACAAAACTCCTTTAGTTTGTATTTCCTTTCTGTATGGTCCATAAAGAGAATCCATAGAAGAGAAAGGTATTTTAAGACAGAATGAATTAACATAGTTTACAAAAGCCAATAAAACTACTGAAAAAACAGTCAACATGCCACATTGTAAAGAAACCTTGTCAATTCAGCAAGAGAAAACTAGGTTTATTTATAGTTAAGGTCACTTCCCTTTATGACAGGGTATTTTCTGTCTTTCATAATACTGACACATAAATGACATGCCTTTTTTCACCCCCAATCTAAAATAATGAGATATTGGATTGTGCAACTAATGTAAGAAATTGCACTTTTCTATGGCAGAAAAGAAAACCACATATTCAGAATTTTCATGTCTACAAATGTTAACATTTCTTACACCAACTTCTTGAAATAAAACTATGGTTTGCAAATGCTAAACTCTTTCTTATTAATATGAAAGTTCAACTAAATCCTTCAGGCTAAGGTATCTCAAAATTTCAAATAAAAATTATTAAAAGGTCATCATACCCCATCATAATGGGGATAACTTGAAAGATATAATTATAACATAGAAATTCCAGGATAAGAAGAACAGATGGGAGTATATAGAAATGTACCTGTAGTGTACAATGCAAAACAATTCTTGGCAAACAAAATAACAGGCTTCTATTAAAAACTGAACACTAGTGCTTGGGTTTAAACAAACATTTCCTTGCCTTCAACCATCACACAATAGTGTAGCTCAGCCTTGGCTAATTCTCAATAAAAATCTCTGGACAGTAATCTGGGAGTCTTCTAAAATCACTAAAAGGAAATGCATGGTGTGAAATTCTGCCCTCGCTGAAAGCCACAGCAACACCTCCCACTGACTTCCCTAGAACCAGAATTTCCTTCTAATTGCATCTTGCTAGGGACAGACAGCTCTGATTTTTTTTTTTAAACTGTGAATTAAAACCTAATCCTTTAAGAACCTGATCTAGACAGGTGATGATTTTGTTCTGACAAATATTTATTAGCACAAATCTTCCTACTCACACAGATAATCCCATCAGGTTTCAGCAGAAGAAACAAATCCTATGCTTTACTAAGGGTTTTACAGAGGAGAAGTGTGGCCACAGATACTGATGGATGCAATGGAAGCAGAGCAGAACTTGGAGAAAACAAAACAGCAGGAGGCTGAAGTGCTGAAGGAAAGAGATGAAAGCCTGGGTGAAAACCCCAAGAACAGGAGAAAAGGGCACCTCTGCCAGCAGTGTTTTCTTTAGACAACAAAATCGGAGAGTATGAAAGAGATGAAGGGAGGCAAGGACAGCAGTGGTTTTAATCTGTGCAAGTCTTGAGTAGTGAAGACCACTAAACATTGAAAAACATCAGCTAAACTTCATCAAGAAAGAGGAAAGGGGAAAGTCTTGATGGAAAAGCATAAGGAATACAAGATACGAAGGCTGGGAATACATGTGGAGGAGTAATTCAAGATTTATTTAAAAAAAAAGCTAAATGCAAGCTTATATTTAATATAATGGAAAAAAAACACCTCATCATTTCCTGATAGCTACAGGCTCTTTATCTGTGTCTATTAAAACTAAAACAATGTCCTTCTAAATACCAGTACTGCAAGAAGAAATCTTGCAAAACTGGTAAGAGCGAAGGCTTATAGCTCTACCTCTAATTTCTCTATTTTCCAACATGGTTATTAAACCCCCTGAAATACCAGTTACGTTATGGCAATGTGTATGGCAATGCACAACAGGAAAATGTATGAATCCCATTTCAAGGCCCTGCATTTCTACTAGAAAAGTATTGCAAAGACATACATGAAAATAGAGATGTTTTAAGTTAATTATGTACTACATATTTCAGAACAAATCTCAGTAACAAAAAATAAAAAAGGGACTCATTAAAATTCAGAATATTTGACTACAAAGAGAAATTATAGGTTGTCACAGTTCAATACACTTCTATGAAAAGGTGAAAATTACAAAAAAGCAACTCTACAGTAGAGAGTATTTAAATCCTAGTCTAATATAGATTAAGACAATTAGGAAAGTAAGAGCTTCCAGTGAATGTTTAAGTGTTGCTGTGAATCAGGTTAAAATTGGAGTCTTGTTTTTCTCCCCTGTGACTTCTAAGCATCTTATTAGATGCAATTATCAGCTAGTTAATAACAGCAGTTTAAGTGGACAACAGAATGTGGGGTTTCTTTAAACATCCTTGAATAGAATGAAAAATGCAAGCTTTTTTCATTATACTATGTACAAGCAGCATCACACACAAGTATCACGGGAAAGAAGAAAAGCTGAAGTAAGATCCTGAGCCCTTTAGATGATCAGATCTTGATACACCTCTTGATGACTGGATCAACTCTACATCTACTCCCTACCAGCAGCATGATACACCTGGGAACAATTTCTACCTGCAGGTGCCACCAAACCCACTATTCCATAATGAAACCAGTTGCTAGCTGTTGTGTGTGCAGCTGTACAGAAATGAGTCCTGCCCTGTTCTACACAGTTTCTGGTATTCTCAGTCAAACATCTTCCAATGAGACCCATATGCAGAAATCTGATAAGCACACATTTGTTTTGCTGACTATGTCAAGAATTAAAAAGGCCAAACACTTCATTCTGAGGAAGTGTCAAGACAAGGAGAGATCCAGCTAAAATACAGCCGTCGTGGAAATGTGCTCGACTGTGGTGGGCTCTGCTGTCCATATGCCTCTTCTGGAGAGCAGTACACAATTGGCAGGACAGGTTTCGACAGTCCTGCAGCAATAACCTTGGAAAACTACACCATGGGTGAAAAGCCATTAAGTCTCTGCATCATCAACATTCTTCTTGAAGTGATCTGGGACTAGACTGGCCACTCCTTTGTAAGGCACAATGCTCTTACCTTTCATTGCAGTGCAGTTGCAGTCACAGAGCTCCTAAGTGGCAAAGAGTGAGAATTAGGAGCAGCAGGGTAAGAAGATGGGAACCGGTTGCTTAAAAAGCACAAAGTGGGTCTCACAGTAGGAGCTGCCCATCTTCCCTGTCATATATAAGGTTATTCAATAAAGGGTTGCAGAGTTAGTACTGGGGCACAGAGCTTCTACAGCATGACTGCTAATCAGATCCTCTTGAGTTCCAGTTTCTCCACCTGTAAAATTATAATCATAACTTTCTCTATTTTTTTTTCAAGCTCATCGCACTCAATGCTGGGAGCTAAGAAAGCTCAGTGAGATCTGGGTCTCAACCATGTTGTCCTGAAATATATATATATATTTGCATTAAATGCTGCAGTGTTTGTACCTCCTCCCTTAAAGTGTAAACATATTGTTTAGTCCTGTTATTCCAAATTGACTTTGCAAGTACACAATTTAACAGACAATTCTTCCTTGTATATCCACAGGGCACAAGAGATAATCCCAAAACAAAACCTTTGATGGAGGTTTATTAAGATTTTACATATTCTGACTACTAATAAGCTAATGAGAAAAAAATATTTCAAGAAATTCTATCGTAGAAATTAGCAATAAAAGCTAATTCAACACTACATTCGTCACGAAGCAACAACAGCCATTCGCAGGGATGAACATGGCTTGGAGGCTCAAGCATTTATAAGGTTGCATGTCAATTCATAAAAAGACTTCTGAACGTAATCTCCTTCCCACGATATAGGCAGAGTTATAGTTTTGCTTAGAGCCAAACTGTCATAAAATAGTACATCCTAACACATAACCATTTGGCAACAGAATTAAGGTATGTTACATACCACAGAATAACAAAAGGGTATAATCTTCTCACCGGGAGACTGCTGAATCAATTTTAAATTTTACACCTGAACTGTCTGGCTTTAATTAGAGTGTTGCAGTATCTCACTGTTGCTACTAATAACAATATCACCAGTAAACAGATATCAGAGGGCCTGGAAAAACCCTACTACTTACTGCTTCTAACTAGTCACAATGCAGAGACATATACACACTATTTAATCTGCGTGTAAGAGGTAACAATTTTCACTACCTTAGAGGCAGCAATCAGTTACTGCTCATTCATACACAGAATATCGCAGGCCTGAGTTTGTTCCCAACTTTTTTTTTTAATGCCCTTCTCTGAAGAGCTGCAATAAATTTGTGCTTCTCATAAATTTACCATCACTTCCTCATAAAATAATTACTTTCTCCATTATCTCTTCAGTACGTTCAGAAATATTTACTTTCTGAAATGTGCATTTTTAATGGTGGCTGGTTCTGATAGGTGAGATTTCCCGAAATACCTTCAATGGCTTGATTTGCAAAATCACAACTTCAAAATCCTCTCCTGGCTGTCACTACTTCAAACCTAATAATAAACATCGGCTTTAAAAAGAAAACATGACATTTATCTTAACAAACCCCTATTCTGTAAACAATTACTAAGGAAATTAATAGTAGAGGGCCAACAGTAGCAGGAGCAAAGAGCTTCCTTGTTTAATTTCCTTAAAACCCAATCCACCTTTCAAGCAAAGTGTAAGTATGGATGTCACACTATTAGCTTAATAATACTTAGGCTAATATTTGTACTAAGCCTCCGAATCCACCACTGTAAACATGGCTTTTCCTAAACCTGTAACAATCTGAAGATGCTTTGTGCTTACATAGTTAATAAATCTCCTCGATAAACCTGACTCCAGAGTTCTTATTATGTCTCTGTAACACAGTACGGAGCATTTTTATTTTTATTCAGGATTTAGATGAATGGAATCACCAGGAAGCCCATTGTGCCTAGCTGAAAAAGCATCCAGATCCAATCTCCCCTTCCTCCAGGAGTTTATGTTTAGATGATTAACACAAAAGGAAACCTTTAAAATCAGCATAATTTATTGATATTTTCTAACACTGGCCTGATTAACTTTACCATAGCTGAAAAGAGTTATTTGTCAATAATATAATATTAACAGCACTAAAAGCCGTGTAATTAAAAAGAAAACAAACACCTGCTGTAACATCAGAATATTACTGACTACACATTACAATTTCAACATACTCGTCACACAAAGTCTGTAAGGTCAATTTCATATAAGACAGGCTTCAAGTTCCTTGACAATCACGACAACTGCAATTAAAAATGCACATAAACAGTTCTGAAGTTTCTCTAGGTTTTTGACCAAAGCAGCATAAACACACTTTTATAGAAAAGTTCTTATCCTGAATAACCATTACTTTCTGAATACTAAAAATAGACATTTTCACGGGGTTTGGTTTTGTGTTTTGTTTTGGTTGGTTTTGGTTTTTTGGTTTTTTTTTGTTTGTTTGTTTTAAAATCTAGACTGTCTTAACACAGCAAAGGCCAGAAGTCCCCATCATAAACCTGGATGCCACTTTTTGTATGAAAAATAGTACTGTACAGATATTAGTACTGCTGAGCCAAAGCAAGGCCCTTTTCGTCTGGATAAGTTACTGATATTTTTCTGTAGAAACTGTGAGTTCTTCCAAATCTGAACATGATCTACGCACCTTAAAACCTTATTCCAGCCAACATTTACGCAGTAACAGATTGGAGGAAGGAGATAAATACAGAACTGCAAATTCAAACTAATGAGGTCTGAGTAAATGGGTAAAGCCAAAGTTGTGAAATAATGTTATTCTTCTCTGGCATAAAAAAAAATATGGAAATATGGTATATCCCCATAGAACTAAATCACGCAATCCTGCAGAAAACAGATAAATAAGTAGTGAGACAATATAGAAATATTCTGAATTAACATTCCACTCAGCTCACATTCTTACCTAGGAGAGTCAAGATGCCTGGTTTCCAAAAAGCATGTCAAACAAAAAAAACTCACAGGTAACTATCAACTTTTCACTTGCATTTAAAATACACAGGGAGAGAATCAGGCTTTTTTATGGTTGAGAGAATAGTCTAGATTTCTTAGTGATAAAAGCCAACAAATTTTAGTTAGATAAACCATAATAACCTTTCAGTAAGAACTACAATTTGCTACTTATTCACACAGTAAAAACAATACCTAAATTTTGTTCCTTTAGGTTTTAAAAAATAATAATTACAATAATTTATTGCTGAACATAAAACCTTTGTACCACATGTACTGCAACATATACTAAAATTAACATGAATCTCACCTTCACCTTTCCCTCCAACAGCCCTTCTCATTAAAAAAACCCATAGCATTGGAAATCCATCCTAATAATGACATGTTAATTACTGTATCAAGAACACTATTGGCCCTAGTATCATTGACTTTGTGCACAAGATAAATTAACGCTCCCCGTTTGCCATTTTGTATCTACCATCCTGTACGTATATAATTTTAATGCTCAAGACCAAATTCCACTCCACTACTTTTCCCACAAAGGAATATAAATTGAAGGAGACGGAAAGGGCAAGAATTTGACCGTCACTTAGCTGCCACCAATTCACCCTCTTGCCAGCTCAGTTTACAAATAAGCGTAAAATCTCACATAGAAATTAGGGTAAGCTTTTGGAGATGACAGACATCACCTTTGTTCCTTTCTGATACAGAATAAACAATATCTACAGGATCTGCCAAAATCAGTCCTCAATCAAGACAACTAATAATTTGCTTATATACTATAAGTAATAGTTACAACTATTGCTAATACAGTAGTAATATAGTAATACTATTGTCGTATTTCTCCTGAATTGCAAGTTGCAGGTAGTAACAACATTATTCTAGGTGGAAGAACTGCATTCTCAGAATAAGTCCTTAGCTTCCATGCAAACAAAAGCTGTATCTCCTTGATTGAATTATAAAAACACCAATACCACTCTAAAGCTTTGAAAGGTGGGTTTTTTTCTGCTTTCATGCTGCTGAAGGAATGCTCCACCCGATGCTCTGAGGCATACAAATTGCTATACATTGCAGCAAACTGACCTTGTTCAAAACCTGCAACTGAAAGAAACACTCTAGAAGAGAAGGGAAAAATTTAGCTTTGATCAAATCCTTTAAAATCTTCTTTAACTGTGTCATTCAGGTGTGCAGCACTTTATGTATGTAGTGCTCTTCCTAAAATGACATATGCATACCCTGCATGCATACACATCTGTGATCCTTGTATATGCTGTGACACTTCTCCTCCCATAATTTCAGTCTTAATTCTCCTCTTTTTTTTTTTCCCTTAAGAAAACACATTCAATGTTTTCCTTTTTACAGAGGGGTATTATTACAATTCTCTCTCTTCCAAGAGAGATCACATGCATTACCTACTGTGGATTTTTCCCCAGTGTACGGGCTAAAACAGCATGAACCAGACTCAGAAGTAACCCACCAAAAGCATTTGATTTCATCACACAAGCCAGTTAAGTCTTCTATTTTGTCCACTGCTTTACTTGAAAAGAAAAGCACTGTTTAAAATCCCAGCCCTTTTTTGCATCCCATAATGATTCTCAGTTTCTATTGACTCATTTGGGTCCCAGCATTCATGTCAAGGAAGACTTGTGGGTGTAGACACCTTTTAAAAAGATTTTTTTTTCTTTTTTAACTATGTATAGCATTTTAGCCTTTTCAGTCTATTTCAGAAAATGCAATGTTTCTATTTTGACAATTTTAGGGGTACAATACAAATATAAACTACATATATTCTTAACAATACTAAAAGTAATCTAAAATCCTAAGCAAAAAAAAACTTTTCCAAGACTAAAGGAAGCCTGTTATATGCTGACCTTCACTGATATCCTTTTAAAATCCCCAAATGGTTGCAGCTGCCATGGTTTCTTTCACAGGTCAACAATCTTTTTTGATTAAATGTTAAAAGAACCCTTCTCATTACTTTTGGAAGACAGTATTTCTCCAAGGTTTGTTAATTTAAATGAACATAGGAATGCCCATCTTTTAAAGGCTGTTATTTTCTACATCCATTTTCAGAACTTAGAACAGAAGATCCCTTTAACTCCTTTAATCTTCTCCTTAACCATACCCATCTGTACTTGCAAGAATCTCACAGAGCAGCAAGTAACACAGTTGGCAAATGGTCACCAACACGTAATCATTAGTTTCAAAGTTACACTTTAGGATCTTCAGCTTTAGAGAAAAAACAGCTTTTCTCCCTTGACTTTTGAAACTTATTTTAATTCTGACAACAATTGAAACTGTGATTATACTAAAAGCATTTTAAAGTTGAAATTAAATTACTGATATGCATCAACAGAGATGCTAGCCCAAACAGAATCCCCAATAGAGGAGAGGACCTGAAGGGAAAACACACCCATGGAGAACACAAGGAAAGAGTACATTACAGAGGCAAACTGAAACCAAGCAAGCAGCACAGAGTTTTCTTGTTATTTGTCTTATTGCAAACAAGAAAAAAAGTGTCCCACAAGTTACTAATATATACATAGACACTGAAAACCAAGCTAGCAGTTCAACTGGATCCACTGGCTTTGTTTTCCTGCAGTTAAAAAGTATCCTCATCTGTGCTACAGCTTATCTTTTTAAAATAAAAAAATGGCATGTCTCACCATGTCACATAATTCACTAAGAGTAAGCAAGCTGCAGAGTGGTAAAAAGCAAGCGGAACAGACACAGCAACACAGAGACATTCGCTGGTTAAAACAGCGCTTAAGCCACCAAGGGGCAGTCATTTATCAGGCAGCAGAGAAGTTAAATACTAAGGAAAGATTTTATTTTTTTTTTCCTAAAATGTCTGTGATTGAGGAGGCTGAACTGAGTGAAGGACCCAGTTATAATCCAGGCAACAAGACAGAATGACAAACTGGAATGTGCTAATTAACAGCAGTTGATCCACTACAACCCCAAAACAGAAGCCCTCCAACACCAGGAGAGCCTCTATCCTGGAAAAAAAATCACAGCCGAGCTAATGAGAGAGGTGGGGGCTAGTGGAAAGATGCAGCCACAGCAGTAGCTGTTTGCAGCACAAAGGGACCCTTGGTTCTACCTTCTTAGAGGAAGAATACAGGCAACTAAGTATATGAGGAAACAGGAAAAAAATGTATAGCATATACAGCACAAGTATAGAGAGGTCATGGGCTACACAACTAGCATGAGTTTGTATCCATAGTGTGTTTTGGTATAAGAACCTGCACACTAATGATTTTCATACTAAAAAAGTGAGCTAGTAATGTTACATTTTGATCTTTTCTTGACAAACTTCTAGCTAAAGTGTTTCACCAAGTTGGACCCGAGTTTAGATTGTTCCAACCCAACAACTACTTGCTTGTCAACTAAGAAGCTACCAATAACAGATAAACTTTGTCCTTCACTGATTTCTCTACTGCCTCAGAATCATCAGGCTATCAAAAGAAGACCAAACCTCCTGAGGATGTACCAAGTTCCAAGCAAATCAGAGAGCCTCTTGCATTTTGGTTCACAAGACAGCCCAAACACTGGGATGGTTTACAAACAATGCACAACTATATGAACACATGAAAAAACTATTTAACAGCACTGATTCTTATCTAGCAGCTAATTGCCTTTCAACTCTAGAATTAAAGTGCTAGTAGAACTGAAGTATCTTCAATGCTTCTTTTCCTTCCCCAAGAATATTCAAAAGTTGCCGAGTAACTTGTATGAAGGCTCAAGAAATTAGACCAGAAAATATTAGCTGTTGGCACCCATGGCTTTGACTACCACATCACAAACCAGATGGTGCAAACACTGAGAAATTAGAAAGATAATGGTGCTACTTCAAACACACGTACAGAGAAGTAAGAATGAAAGTAGAACTACTGATAGCAGTTGCATTTGGATAAATTTACAGGAAGCCCAAATAGCTGTGTCCCTTAAAAAAAGATTTTTCTCTTCACAGAGATACACTGAAATATTCAGAACCTCACAAATTAAATTACAAAATTAATTGAAGTACAAATGCAAATGAAAGAGTTATGTGCTGATACAATTACTAGCAATTTGCAAAGCTTTCTTTGTGAGTTATAAACACTGAAAAAAAATGTTCTTCACCTTGTTTTTCTGTTGATTCTTACCAAGGTTTTTCTTCTATATACACTTCATTGAATTTAATCAGTTGCTAAGTAATAAAATAGATTGCTTTGGGTTTCTGTTTTTTTCTTAGAATCACAGAAAGGTAAGACCAGAGGTCTGCAGTCCAGGCTCCTGCTTGAGGCAGGACTATCACCAACACTCCATCAAATCAGCTGTGGCTTTCTCTAGCCAGCTCTTGGAAATCTCCAAGAATGGATTTTCCATCACCTCCCTGAGTACATCACACTTCTGGACTGTATTATCATCCTGGTGACACAGTGTCTTCTAATGTCCAATCTGCACCTCCCAAACCACATCTTGTGGCTGCAGGCCTATTTTATCATCTGCCACTATCAGAAAGTGGTTGGCTTTGGCTCCATCATCTTTGTAAACCCCTTAAGAGTAGCTGTCAGTCAAATGAATTCCCTCTTCAGTCTCCTTTTTGCAGACACCTAAATAAGACCAGCTCCCACCCACCTCTCTTTGCAGAGAACAACTGCTTCCCTTGTATCTGCTGGCCACCATTCTCCCAGTATAGCCCAGTATGCTGTATTTTCCTTCTCTGTGAAGACTGCACATGGCTGGCTCGTATTCAGCTGTGTCTTTTCCACTAGAGCTGCAACTAAGCTGGCTTCCAGACTGTGCTGATGTGTGGGGTTATTTACCCCAGCACAGAGTTTTAATCTTGACAGATGTATCTCCAGGTTTACTTGTTTTACCTCTCACTCATATCACATTTTTCTCTAGCTCCCTGCCCCATGCTTCAGTTGCAAATTCACAGCTGAGTAACTTTGCACATCCAGAAAAATGATGAAAGTGAATCAAGGCAGACAAGGAACTAGTTTGTATCTTTAAGTGTCTCTGAACACTGGGTTACATAAAAGTGAGAGCGACTACATAAAAGTGAGAGTTAGCATATACTCATTGTGTAAGTTACCTGGAAACTGTCACTGATCGCTTTGGTAACTTGTTCTACCTATCTAAGCTGGCACTGAAGCACTGAAACACTGACTGATGGGAGTCAGTGAATACTTTGCATTGACTACTATTACTATATATTCTTCCCATGACTCCTAGCTCTACAGTAACTATAGGGAATATAAAATTATAATATTAAAACAGTTTACTTTGCCACTATTTTAACTGATGAAAATATTCATTAAGCATGGCTTCCTGAAAAATAATAAAAAAAAAGATAGCTAGAAGCAGATTTAGGATAACAAGTCAGAAATCTAAAAACGGGATATTAAAAGTTATGGATTTCTTACTTCACTTGTTTTGGACTTTCCATTTCAGGATCCAAAATGAATAGTGCAATAACACTACAAAGCCTAAGAGACTGAAGCCATCACTCTGTGGCCTAAGCACAGATTTTATTTTCTTATTTCATACACACTTTACAACTTGCAGCAGAGGTTCCACACTATTATCAGTTCCTGTTCTTAGCATAAAAGAAATAAATTCTGTCAGTTAGCTGAATTTCCATCACAGCATCTGGATGAAGCAGTATTACGAGTGAGCTCGAAAGAAAGGTAATGAATTTTTTTAAGACACTAGTTCAGTGATCATTTTTACTAAGCAAAGCAGGTAGGTCAAAATTACGTCCTGAAATATGGAAGGGAAAAAAAAAAAGGACATCTTCCATTCAGGCTTCAATTCATCTTTGCTAGCGTTGTGTGTATTTGTCATCTGTTAGCACCAGTGTCAGGATTGGTGCCAGCTGCTTATCATAATATTTAAATATAAAGCAGAGCATTCATTCATTAATAAAGAAAAATACAGTTCTTTTTTAAAGATCTTCAATTTTTTCCTTTCAACATTTTAGATTTTTGGCAAATAACTTCAACTCTTCTTTGACAAAAAGAGTTGAAAAAGCTGGAGCTGTCAATGCTGGCAGGGAGATGGAAGAAGCCCAGAGATCAACTGCTACATCTGCGTTCGTGCACCTCGTAACAGATCACACCCAGAACTATACCAGTTCAGCCAAGACAGACAAATGAGCAAAATCATTTTAGCAGCCAGCTATGGGTAATTAAACAATTAAATTATCCATTCAGAGTATGACTAATCACTCTGAGATAAGTAACTTGAGCCATTTGATGCTGTGTAGGTCCCACTATATAAGTGCAATGCATTAATGGCCCTAACATCAAGAGGAGTTGTGCAAAACAGCGGAGCTCAGAGCTACATGCTGCAGCACTATGGTACTGTATGAAGATATATAGACAATAATTGTGATTGCATCATTGGCTATAGAGCTCATTTATCAGTCTCTATGGAAAAGTGGGATAGGTTTTGATGTTTTCTACTGCCACTTGAAAGCCAAGTGATCTTACTATCCATGTAAATATTGTCTGGTTCATTGAAAATTTCCTTGGCTGTAAGAGCTTTCTGCTCAGCTGATTGGCCATTATGTCTGTGTTCCTCCACTATGGATGGATATGAGACATCATTTGTTGCACCTGGAGAGTCATCCATTGATGATCCTTTGCTATTCAGGTAACAAGAGTAATTATCACCTCCCTGTTATTAAACATTGGACCTCTTATTTGTTTGCTCTTCTTCCTTTCTTTAGTGCTTCTGCTTTCTACAGTTTTAGGAAATGTATACTCCCTTCCCTCTCTACCTCTCCCCAGACTGTACAGTGTAGAGACAACACTTCTGTAACAAGCTGCATCTTCAACAGCAGCATTGACATCTGCAGTGCTGAGCGAGCTGCTTCCAGTTATGATGCCCCCTCCCAAGCCAAGAGGATTCTAAAGGAAAAGGATCACAGGTTCCTACAATTCCTCCATTTCTTTGGACATAAAGATTCATTGGGATATATTATACATGTCACTTCATAGCAGAGTAGAATTCTAGAGGCTCGTCCATTTCTGACAAAGAAAAGGCTTACGGTGCAGTCACTGCAACCATCTGTACTGCAGAATGGGCTACTGGGCTAACAGATGAAGCCATCCTTTACAACCTCTGGGCACCATTCCAGCTTGTTTGCTCTTCTCATCCCATCAAACCACCCATCATACAGAGACAGGTAAAGCTGCTTTCCAAGAACTCAAGCCTTCCCTTAAATTTTCAGAAAAACCGATAATGAGGTTTGTAACATCCTCTTAAGAGAAATACTGCACACATGCATGATGCTGTAATCTAGTCATTGCAATGAACAAAAGTAACAAACCACTTAGTATTCTTTGCCTTTCACCAAGCCACGCTAAGCATCACACTTCCATGCCGACAGTCATAGTACTAAAAACAGATCATATCAAGAAAACAAGACCAACGTGTACCTGACGCAATACAGAGATCAGTAAAACTCATGAAAATGCCAAGAGAGTCTATAAATATCATTTAACTAAAATACTGCAATTTATCATACAACTATTTTAAGCATCACCAGGAAAATTTAATATCTTACAGAAAAAACAACAGAAAACGAGACATTTTGAACATTAAACTGTCTGCAACATTAATTCTGTGATCTCAGTATTACAATCAAGTAGAAAAACACTTAGGTTTTTGTTTAGTACTTTTCAAGGTGATAACATAAAAACCATAAAAGGAAGACCCAGTGAGAAACCAATTTCCATAAACAATTTGCTGCAGCAAGACCACAAAAGTACAACACTTCCATTAAAAACTGAAAGCTATTCCTGTATTACCAATGACAAAACATTCACCATCAAAATCAGCTGGGACATCTGCAAGTTTTTGAAGCAGGGCTTCACGCAATCAAGAGCTGTAATTTGCATTTACAAGAAATAAAGGCATCCTTTCCTTACTTTGATGTGCTAAGTGAGAAGTTAACAAGACAGTCACTTCAAAGATACCTTATTTCACTGAAGGACCTTCAATTATGCTATCAACTGGACAAGGATTCCTTCTTCCAGCAGTATACAATTATTGGGTGGCACACTTTTTAAGCCATCTGTGCTTATAAAAACCGCAGAGCCCTCGTGTAAAAAAAGAGAAAAAAAAAAGAAAAACACATTGCCTATGGAAGTCATCCTGTAATACATTGTTCCTCCTCTACTTCATGCAATCTTTTTGGT
>JAOXJM010000079.1:41134231-41150279 GCA_026413425.1 Tringa solitaria
CCTGCTTAATAGTCATCCCGACTATTGAGTCCTGATTTCGTCTTTCACGGCATCAATAGTGAGAAAACAAAGTATCTGTATAGGATAAGGACATCTGAGTAGTGAGTGGCTAAACCCTAAAGAAAAGTAGCAGTTCCTGAGAACAGACAGGACAAAAATCTCCAGTGGGTTGTAAAAGAAAATAGGTGCAGAAGCAGAGGGAGACACTAGCACTCAGCTGGGTTCAGCAGTCTGATGGAAATACATAAACTATAAATGAAGTACTTGACTGTGAAGGAAGAATAACAAAATTGAAATGAAGGGATTAGGGAGTCTTGTATGTGTGTGCTAAGAATACAAGCTTACCTATGTAAGAAAAGCACAGCAGCACTGGAACAACAGCACTGAAAGCAGCTGTAGAGTATGAGTTAGGAGTCTAGTTGACAAGGATTATGCAGTTGTAGGAAGTCTGGAGAAACTAAAGTTAACAGTATTGACTACGAAATTATTAATTGTACCAGGCAAGGTGAGGAAGAAGGAACAAAGAGATGTCCTGAAATGAAAAAAGATTACTGGGTCATTAAAAGATTCTCTATTTATTATAAATTAGGGACAAGAATAATTATGAAAAATTTTGAATCACGAAGAGAAAAATGTCTTAGTGGAAACAGGTGAAACCAATAAGGAATTCAGTGCATGTAAGATATCCAAACTATGACATCAAACAAGGAAGGCTGGAGCAAAGGGCTAATTTGTCTCGCAAACAAACATGAGGGATTAAGGACTCATTGTGAAGCCAAAAAACTGTGTGGGCCCTCAGAAGACAGCCCAGATGCCACCTGTAGTTTTACATCAAGATTTGTACCAGTAGCCCCTGGTGATGCTATGTGCTACATCAGAAAAGGGAAGAGTCCCAGAACAGCCAAAAGTCAGTGTGACTCTCACAGCAGACTATAAGAAGCAAGATGATGCAATCAGCACAACTCATTGAAGAGTTTTATTTGTCTTTAAGAATATGCAAGAACTCATGTGTTAGTGGTAGATCTGCTGACATCTGCTGAAAGCTATACCTTTTACATGAGGCAATATCCAGTTCTTTGACTCCTAACTCATTCTCCCACAATTCAGTCATTTATATTCCCACACTCAAATCATGTTTCCTCTCACAGACTGCAAAACTAGACTTTTTTCAGCATGGAATCTACTGTTTGTCACAAAAACATTCTGCTAATAATGAGCCTGTAGTTTACAGGTGTTTTTCAATGCCTGCAGTCAATGTATTTTCTTATTACCTAAGCAAGATTTATTACAATAGCACTTCATTAACAAGTCTTAGAAAGGAAGTGTAGCATTGCAAATGAGAAAGGCCTGCACTTAAGATCCTTCAGGTATTCTCTTCAATGTCTTTTGTGGCTTGTTAATCAAAACCCCTAAACCACATTGGGCCAGACTGCATCTTTACTAAGTTACCCACAAACTTTCTTGAAGAATAGCCCCATAAAAAAAATCAATAATCCTGCTTATGAAAGTGCTATTTACTGAGCAAAGGAGCCAAATAATATTGCAATACATTCCCTCCCACCAGTGGGATGGCCAATAAAATTTAAGAACAAACAGGTTTCCAAATAACTGATTGCTTGTAACTACAAACTGAAACCCATAGAGTTAGCAATAGCTGTTCTTGAGCAATTCAGTGAAATTTCTATTACTGATTCTACAATGAACCAAAACTCAAATTGGTATTGAAAGATAAAACATTTCTATATCACTTTGCCTACTTGGTAGTAGGCAATTTCTCTTGCCATTATCTTTTATAAAAATATATATTAAATCAGCATCTTGGAATATTTGCTGTGAGCTGGTACACAGGTTTTATAAGCTACAAGAACAACCATCAAAAAAATCCTCAGATGTTTTATCCAATTCACTAAATGCATAGATATCAACTATATTATGAGTTACACAAATAGCAATGTTAAAAGGTAATGATGAAGAGCTTGATACGTAAAGCAGCAGCTGTACATTTACACTGGTGTAAATGAACCTCATCAGTTGTTCTCAGAATTGTTTAAATCACTTTGCTATAGAGTAAAATCATGCTAATCTGCATGAACAAGTAGGAGAATAATTGAGGTCTTTGTGGCTGTTTACACTGTATTTACAGTTGTTTTGCATGACTAGAGATGTAGAAAACAACTGCTGCATGCTAGTTAATCTGGTTCATTTATTCATTCGTTTATTTTGACCACTGTAATTTGTTTCACATTTGTGCTGTAACAGAATTCTATAGTAATTGTAATATAGAACACTCCATCAAGTCAATAAAGTCAACTAGAATATGAGTCCTCACTACAACATCCTGCTGTTAAACCTTTGTTAAACAGCAGGAAGAAAAGGCATATTTTCTATGTGGTAATTATAAAGTGAGAGGATTAGTGAGGTGTTGCTGTAACACCCAGACTAAGCTCAGCAGCTCCTGGGTGTTTGTTTCCAACTTGAAAAAGGTTTCATTCGATTCAAGTCTGTTTTCTCTCCAGCATCCTGTTCTTCTCCACTACCTGTGGACTTCTCACTTATAATAAAAACACTCCTAAGAATCTACAAGACACTGTGCTTTTTTCTTTTAATTGCAGAAGTAGTACTTTATATTTAAAATCAGTTAAGTGCTGCCTGCCTTCAGTTTACCAGCAAGATCCTCCTCTGTGACTACCATTAAACTCACTCAGTAAAGCAGTTGGCTCCAAGAACGTATGGGAATGGGGCATTTGAGCACTGCCTCTCTCCTTCTCTCTTTAAAGTCCACAGGAGCGATCAGCAGTAGCTACATTTAAAGCCTCCAGAATACTTCCCTAGTGCAGTTATGCAGTGGGCAGAGATGTGCAAAGAGCCACAGAGTGGTGACTTTCAGAAAGACTACACCCCAGTAATCAAGGGAAAACATAACTCAACATTATTTTGCTGAAAAAATCAGGAATTGGGCTGACAGAAGCAAAAAATCATTTATGTGTATGACTATCACTGTTTTGCTGGTTTGTATAGACTACTATGTGAAGACCTACTGACTGTAGTCCCAATGTCCAAGAAGGACATGAACTGTGTTACATGTAAATATATGCAAAGGTGTTTTTCCTTATTCATATAAGAACAGGAGTCACAAGACTTAGCTGAACATTCAATTGTGGCAGACTCAGTTTTCCTCTTTATAGGTGGCAAACAAACTCCCATCATATTTAAACTGTATGAGGAAAAAATGATAATGTATCACTTTGAAAGAGGGATAATTCCATAATACTTTGGGGTACTAAGTAATCAAGCATGTTCCGATCAAATTACTTCCATCTCTTACTAAAAATCAGATAGGTAACTGAAGCCTTTCCCTCCTGTGCCCAAACACACACTATAGATCTGCAAATGCATGCAGTGAAACCACAGGGAAGCTGCAAAATTAATAAATCAAACAACATACTACAATTATTCTAATTAAAAGCTATCACAGACTTTATAGAAAAATCTTCTGGCTTTCTTAATCTCAATGATTTGGGAAATTTTTTTGCCAAAATACCAAAGCTCTGTTTAATAATAAATTATAATCATATTTGGGAAACAGCTATTGACTCTCACAGGGATTTTTTTAAAGCAGATTTTATTATTGATTACTGGAGAGTTCTGCTCAAAATTGATGCTACAGTACGGTCCTGAGACTCGGCTACTGGCAAAATAAACCACAAACATTGTACCAATGTGAAGTCCTAATGGCTTCAAAAGGAAGGAGTGTTCTCATAAATGTGATTGCGCAATTAGGGCCTACAACATTACCAGTAATTTTCAGTAAAATAGTCCAAAATTTCTCATCATTGCATGATGTGTAACAGAATTGCATATTTATATTTGAATAAATTTGTATATTAACTAATCTTCCATTGTACTCTCTCCCCTCCTTTTTTCCCCCTTCACCTCTTTAAAAATTCAGTTTTATTCTTCGTATATTCTAAGCAGCTTTGCAATCAAAGTTTTACAATCATTACCAAACAGTTACTACAGATGTCTTCCAGTTTAAGTACAGCATAAAGCCAGGCAATTTCAGATGCTATCTTATGGTAAACAGTAAATAAATTTACTTCTAAATACAAAATACAAACAGAAATTCTGGGAAATCTGAAACACGGTGTGCTCCTTGGCTTCGTGACCTCTACAAGTGGTGCCCTTTGGGACCAGCAGTGTATCAGGTATGCAAACCCTGTGCAACAGCTGTGCTACATTTGGAGATATTTCAATAGCAACCCCAAAGCAAAAAAAAATTTAAAAATATATATATTTTTAGAAGCATCTACGGACACACTTGGCAGACTGCCAATGGCAGTATCCACAAGGTTCCCCATAGATCTGGCAGTATCAGCTCTTTCCACACTAATATCTTCTGTACCGAATTCTCCTGCAGTTCTGCACTAAACAACGGTTACAAAAAACATCTACAGGGAACCTGACTTACAGTCATCCAGAAGGTTGTGGGATCTTTTAAATTTTCCACTTCCACTAAGCAGTATTAGCAGCAGAATGAGTCCAGCCTGGCTGCAACCCAGCTTATCCCTGACCACTTGAAACATAAAGTGCCATTTGTTTAGATGCCTGCTGGAAAATAAGCAATTTCTCATCTTCTTTTGTTCCAAAGACCTTTACAGCAGGCCAGTAATTTCTTCCAAGTTAAGTCTAATTGAAACTGGAACTCAAGGCAATTGGGAGGTTTTAATAAAACTGGTGTCTTTGAGGTTGTGCTGCTGGTAAAAGCGCTACTTACCAATTCATAAGCCACAGTCCTACATGGAGGTGATCAATCCGAATTTTTTGGGCTAGGCTATCACTTGACAGCTGCAAAGATTTCACTTTCAAAATATAATCATTTAAGTATAATACCAACCTATGTTGCCCAGTAGCTAAAAATTATGAGGCCGCAAGTCAAAAATGCTGCACAATAAAACAACTCACCTCCCTGAAAGAAGAGACACGTAGGTGGAAAAGAGAAACTCCCATTAATAGTTGTATTAAGTATACTGGAATAGCAACTAGAAATTGCTGAGCAATTTTAAGTCTGCAAATGAAAAAAAAATTAAGTAAAAATAACTGTTAATGTTAGGTTATGATTTTGCCCACCCTCCTGCAAGTTGCTGAAGACCAGCAACAAACCACTGAAAAAGCAGTTCAGCAAAGTTTAAAATCTAAACTGTAGTACCCATGCTAAATATTAAAGTGTACATATTAAGCTAACATAAAGAACCTTTTGGCCCCTCTTCGCTTTTAAGTCCATTGAGATCTCACAGATTCTGGCAGACATTACAACTATATCCTCAATTGTACAGATGGTGACATATTGGAATAATTTGGCTCTCCTGTCCTCTCCCTTCCAACTTCTCTTTCATAGCTTCTGTGAACTCTGTACTCTTGACCAGAAAGTTCTTATAAAAAAAAACTGAACTGGTCTTTTCCCCCCACACACTTTACCAATTGCTTTAAAAATTTGAAGTGGCTTTATTTTAAGAAATACAGGCAACATAAAATATTAATTTTATGTCAAAGTCTAACTGCAGCTTTCCAGCATGGTATACCAGAAAGACATCAGAAAACACTGGATCAGATGAATCCACTCTCACTGGTATCTCATGCTGTATTTAACCTGTTGCTTCACAATGTGTATTAGTGACCTTATTACAAAGAAACTGCACAGTAAATTGACACTTTTGAAATTTCTCATACACTTTCTCCAGCCTGCACTCACCGTTCAGTGTGCATAGGGAAAGCCTCACTGATAACTGTATTGGGCTGGGGAGATCAACAAGGAACAGGACTTTTATTGACTTGTAAAAATGAAAAAGGAAAAAAATCTCAGAAAGTTATAGTGCTTTTGACCTATGACATTACTACATCTGCAATCTAATTACTCAAGACTTAATCCAGTTGGGTCCTGAAAACTTCCAAAGACAGAGACTGACAGCTTCTCTTGACAACCCGTCCCAAAGCTTTGCTCTCTTAATGGTGAAAAATGTTTCTCCTTACACGCACTCAGACTTTGACCTCCAGCAGAGATGTCCTTCATGACATATTATGGAATCCCTTCATAGAAAAGGGTAAGGGCAATGTATGAATATTCTTTTTCCCAGTTCACAGGCCAAAATATATTTCCTTGGCTGGGACCTCAAGACCCAGGTTCCAGTTATTTGCATGCACATAGCATTTATGGGTTTCAGAGGAAAAAGTACTTCATGCTCAAGAGCAGAATATAACTGGAAATGACTAACTCTATTTGACATTAATATCACAATTACAGTTCATGCACTGTAGCTAGTCAATTCTCTCAGCTAAATTACTTCATCTTATTTACTAATCATCTGGAGTAGGATTCAGGATTTTAGGACGATGGCAAAATGGAGATACAAGGGTGTCATTAACTTTGCCTATATTTTCAGATTTAGATGAAGCGTGCTCAAATTTGGAGAAAAAAATAGCGTGGCAACACATTTGATAAAAAAACCCAAGGTACTAAATTACTAAAACTTTTTTTCTTAAAGAAAAAAGATTAATTTTAACTGAAAAATTTTAAGGTAAATAATGTATGCATATCATGGATATATTATTTTCTACACTTTACAGAAAAGTTTGAAGAACTTTTACATTAAACACACATAATGCAGGCAATAGTGCACTAGACAACATACATGGAGTTAAAAACATTTTCTTATTAACATAAGTCTTTCTAAACACTGATAATGGAACAGGATATATGCTTTCTGTTCAACTGCCACTACTGGTGCTGGGAATCTGAAGGCACTTCATAAACCATGTAGGAAATTTCAAAATACATGGGAGAGACGAGATATTATAATGAGTCTTCTGTAGCCTTACAGTGAGCATGCATCCACAGAGCTCTACACACCATGATTGTAACAGCCAAGATGCACTGAGCAGAAGAGAGAGTGGATATATTGAAGGGCATGTACACCCTATAGTAAATACTCCCACAAAAATTCCAGTGATGCTTTTTTGCACACATTCAAAACATGCGATACCCTGTTGCTTTCTGTCTTACCTGAACAGCAGGTAGACTGTCCCAATAGACAGCCACTAAGAAACCCAAAAGAAGAAAAGATGGTATTGTCTGCCTGTTCAGCTGTAGCATGCTGAAACCTGGATATTGATATGAAGCTCAAAGTCAGTAATGATATCAAGGGGAAACAATTGCTCCCATAACAGCAATCATGCAGTACTAATACAATGATTATGTGAGCCTGAATGGTGACAGTGTATGAGAACAGAGCATGTTCTATGGCACAGCCATTCAAACTTCATTTAGAGTCTTTGCAAAGGAGCTGAAAAAGGCTATACTGACAACACACCACAGAATACATTTATTTCTCTAACACAGGCCCCTACCAGAATGTCATGTTGCTCTTTGTAAGCACCATCCATGCATCTCACACACCTGGTTTCTTCCCACTGAGCACCATCTCTGCCCTTTTCATTCCTATAAGATACATCTCCACAATTTTGCCTTTAGATTGCTCCCAATTCTAACTGTGTCAGGCTTTCATTCACTTTGAAAAATACCAAGAAAATGAGTTAAGAACGTCAATACAAATTTATGGAGGTGGTATTGCAGTGTCAAATCAAGAATATGGTATCAAGATGAAATACAACAGTGTCAGGATAAATGTACCAAGCTGACAGCACAAAGTCAAAATGCAACAATGTCACTGCGGATCTACAGAAACAACATTCATCTGTCAAAACAAAATCATGTCATTACACATCAAAGAATAGCTTAAATAAACTGGAAGGCTTAACTATTCATTCAGATTAGCAAATCCCACCCACACTCTCTCCCCAGCAGGGAAAAAAAAATGCATTTGGCAGACATAGGCAAGTAATGGGACTTAATACCACAAAACCAGTTAGACTCAGAGCAGGAGAGCACACTAGTATAAGGCAACTTCCAAGTAAGGACCAACAACCACTGCTCAAGCGCCAAAGTAACAACTAAAGTAATTGCCAAAGAATGATCCTGGAATTAGTAGTGACTATTCATGCAGGAGGGAGTTCACCCATCAACTTATTTTCAGCTCTTCACTTTCATGCAACTGAGGAAAGTTTCTTCAGCCATCAAAATTCAGTCCCAACACAACATTTCTTTCCTTCTTTTCCTGAATAGCGCAACCCCCCGTCCTCACTCGCTATTTAGTGGACAGTGTGTAGACCCAAGCAAAAGGTCTCCAGAAAGCCCCCACAGCCATAGACCTGCTCTAATCCTATTTCTGGGGCTAAAGTCCTTATGAAACAAAATGCAGAACACTAGTTAGAAAACTGTGGGTTGAGCTCAGGACTTCTGATTTTAAATTCACAGGTGTTCTGGAGAATTAACAGATTATTTGATATCACATGTGCAGATACAAAAAGGAACACTTTTAGATATGTTTGAAAGTTACCACTGCAGAAGCAAGGTCAGGTACAACACAGAGGTAAGCAGAGTGTTCCTGTAAGTCACTGAGCAGGTACTGCTTTCAGCGATGTCTCCTGTAACCTTAAATTATGAACTATGTGCTTAGTCTCTACACAGTCGAGCCCTGTAGCCCAGTTCAGCACAGTAATCACTACACAGAGTAAACAAAGCAGCTCTAGCATCTCCATTTTTCAAATCCAGAATGGAAACAATATTCCTTTGTTTTGGTCTCTGTGTACAATGTCACTTGAATTACAAATCTCTGCTTGTGCAAAATATAATATTAAATCTAAGAGAACAATCCCTTTCTTCATTGATGATCAAAATCCTGATTTCCGTAAGTATGATCCTACAAGCTCTGGGTTATAATGGCTCTAAAAGTGACCTGAAACTAAAAAAGTAACCTTCTCAATGCTTGTATCTGTAACCATCAACACATCCTTCACACTCTTCAGAACTGGAGATTAAATTATTGACATTAGGATTGTATGTAAGAGAAACACAATGCGGTAATCAGATTGTTTGAGAGGTATGATTTAATGTCTGTGTCTAGTTTTCTAGTGAATTAGAAAAGAAAATACATGTGCAAACATGAAGAATGCATTCTCTCTGTCCTACCATAGCTTTAGCACAGAAAGGAACTGTGGATTAGTGGAAAACTGTAAATAAAGTAATCATACTTAAGGAATAGATTTCTTATTCCTAAGGGAAGAAAATCAGGTAAATGAAAGTTTATATGTCATTGAAGAATATCTAATATTAGTGATTAGTCTTCTTCAGGAAACTCAGTGAAAATATCCATGCTTTTTATGTTTCCAGCCAGGAAGATCTTTTATTGATATGTATGCTGGTTTATATATCACTTTCCTGAAATAACTTTCTGGCAAGTTAGATTTTTTTATTATCAACTTAAAGGGAGGAAAAACTCCAAACAAATCAGGAGAAAAGGCAATCCACTTCTCACTTAGAAAGCATCACGCACATTAGACACTGACTGCAAGTCTCCATGAGACATTGGCTTGAAGCATTAAGCGTAGGGATACCTCTGTGAAGGCCACATACCCAAAAGTTAAAGATGAGAATTAGTGTGTTATTTAGTATTGCTGCAGAACACATCAGTTAACCACACATAACCCTTATGCCCTTCCACATGCTCCTATTTTCATTAGTTTCCAATTAAGTGAAGACTGCAGGTGTTGAGGATTCACAAAGAAACATCTGTGCTAGTCAGCTGTCTTCAGTGAAAGGCTATACTAATTTTGCTACAGTCAATATTTCAACTGGATCCTCGACCTGTGGCTGTGAACTTAAAAGTAGAAAATTAGAAATTGGGATTTATACCCTCGTAAGACATTTCATAGTAGTGAATGGTAATTTAATGTACAAGTATGTATGAAGAGACTGAGGCACTGACCTTTAAGAGAGGCACTGAACTATGCTGTGCCATTTCTGAGGCACGACATACTAAGATTCTCTGCGGGGATGGTTCACAGAACCATCAAATACCAGGTTGGAAGGGACCTCAGCGATCATCTAGTCCAAACTTTCTTGACAAAAGCACAGTCTAGGCAAGATGGCCCAGCACCGTGTCCACCTAAATCTTAAAAGTGCCCAGTGATGGGGAATCCACCACTTCCCTGGGGAGATTATTCCAATGGCTAATTGTTCTCACTATGAAACATTTTCCTGTTGTGTCCAATCAGAATTTCCCCTGTGGAGTAACTTGCACCCACTCCCCCTCATCTTTTCCATGTGACTCCTTCTAAAAAGGGAGTCTCCATCTTCTTTGCAGCTACCCTTTAAATACTAGAATGTGGTGGTAAGGTCTCCTCTCAGCCTTCTTTCCTCAAGGCTGAACAAACCCACTTCTCTCAGCCTTTCCTCATGTGGCAAGCTTCCCTGTCCTTTGATCACCTTTGTGGCCCTTCTCTGGACCCTCTCCAGCCTGATACTTATTTTTTGTATAGCAGAGACCAAAACTGAACACAGCGGTGTGGCCTGACAAGCACTGAGTGGGAGAGTGACTTCTTTATCTCTGTGTTGTTCCATGGTCTCCGTGACCTCTCCAAGATCATGGAGAGCGGCCTCACAACATCAGCCAGCTTTCAACACCCTCAGGTGGATATTTTCAGGGCACATCAATTTGTAGGTGTCAAGCTCCTCTAACAGTCCACATACCAACTCTTCCTTCACTGATGGTGAAGTGCTCAAGACCCAGTCTTATTCCTTTCCCCAAAGCTCTAGAGACTGGAAGTGGAACTGAAGTTTTCTCTAGCAACATTGATAGGAAACCAGGTACACTCCTTCAATGACTGTTGCTGTTTAACCCCAGCCAGCAACTAGGACCATGCAGCCACTCACTCCCCCAGTAGGGTAGGGAGAAGAGGGAGAAAAGGACTTGGTGAATTGGTTGCCCAGCCCATCCCAAGCAGGGATCACAGATCTCTGCTCCCTGGCCAGCCCCCAGTTATATACTGAGCATGACATCTATGGTATGGAATATCCCCCGGCCAGTTTGTCCTGTCTATGCTCCCTCTCAGCTTCTATGGGAAGCTGAAAAAGTCCATGACTAATATAAACATTACCTAGCAACAACTATAACAATATGTTATTAACATTCCTCAACATTCTTCTCATGCCAAATACAAAACACAGCAGCCATTAGAAAGAAAATTAATTCTATCCCAGCTGAAACCGGGAGAATAACAGTGTTATTACTCCCTCCCTCTTGACTAAAAGGATTAAATGCAGTTAATGGAAAAATGGTTAGGGTATTCTAACAGTGAATAGTTTAAACCTTATGGTCAGGTAAGAAAAGGTGTACAAATGAAATATTTTGCAAGCACAAATCCATACATCCTATGTCAATTGAACCATGGCCACAAAAGCAAGTGAGGATGTTATTCTGAGGCTAACCATTCCTTTAATTACTTACCCCATTTTGTGATGTTTCATCACAAAAGCAGGAAGATGATGAGCTTCTGCACAATTTATTGTGAATTCTTTCACACAGTAGTTGACTACCTGCTACACATAACCAAAGACAATATAACATTTTTTACAATATGAGGCATTTTCTTCTTTTTACCACCCTTTCATTTTAAGTAACAATATTCAGTTTTTCACCCAACTTGTTATCTGATTTCCAGACCAACAGGAATCAGCAGGGGAGCTTGTTAAATAGAGATGAGATTTTCACCACAAAAGCACAGAAGACATTATCCTGATATGTTATGGAAGTAGGCACAAAACATATACACAAACACATACTGTTGGAAGGCTCACAAGTTGTGTTTTCATGTGGTCTAATAGAGAGACTACCAAGGCAATAAGCTAAGCTCCAAATATGTTCCTTTACCTCAGCTGAAATTAGGGTAATTATCTAGCCCATTCTTCCTCCAAATCCAAAAATTACCTCTCAGGGCATGCCATATCCTAAGCCTGGTATGACCCTATTTTTTGTGTCTAATCTTCAGATACGAGGCAAGTCTTCATTACAACAACCATTTGGAGCAGAACATCAATACAGTTCAGCAGCTCCTTAAGCCACATTACCAGGAGCTCCCCCGAGTTGGTACTGATTCTAAAACACTGAAATCTTTCCTGAAACTTAATTGCAGCTTTCCCCCGTGCAAGGCTTACCTCTCCTCTTAGGATTCTATTTTGGTATATAGCATTAGTGATAGCTATTATGAAGCATGGCAATAAGTTTCCAGAAGCACATGGTCCCAAAGCTAAAACTGCATATAAATTTTAGTGCTGCTAGTACAGACTTTTTACATTATCTAAACCATTACTTATTAAATTATCTGGCCAGAAAGACTGCTTTGTATTTGCTAGTTCAAAGATAGAGGAATTCAACCAAGCAGCTTAGATTCATGCAGAGTCTTTGCAGTTTGCCTTGATATTACATTGTGAAATGGTTACCTAATACTTTAAAGGCACATATTACTTAATTATTTCTCAGGCAGAACAAGCGCAAAAGGAAAAATGCTACTACCCAGACTAAAGAAGGTATCTGTAATCAAGTTCTGCTCAAACACAAAGAAAAACTAGCTCAAGAAGCTGCTAGGTCTGTGGTTTTGTTTCTATATGGCAGGCTGTGGATAGCCCAATTAGGACCAGGTCATCCAGTTTGCAAGGTACTGTGCAATCAAATAAGGAAGTGTCTGCCTCAAGAGCTCCCAGTTTAGGATTATGAAAAGACATAGAAGACAAAGCAGAGATAAGGAAGAGGCAGCAGCAAGATGAGTATCATGCACATAATAAGCAATTCCCCTAGTGCTACCAACACAGCTACAGAGAGGAATTATGATAAACTATTCTACACATGCCAAGAGCTAAGTATTGAAAAAAAAGAAAGAGCCTCTCCTCCAAAAATGAATTCTTAAATCTGCTGAGAAAACTATATTTTAATTTTCTCCCAGCTTCTCAAAACCTAAACAGCCCATGGAAGCAACCTCAATTTTGCAAAGTTCTGATGAAAGCCAGAAAAATCCTTGGTGGATTTTTAGTTGTTTCTTCCTTGCTTGCCCACCAAGTTCCTTAGTGCCTACCAATGAAACACTCTGGAGTCAATCTGCAAGACACGCAATCCATAGCAGCTCAGACTATTTTTTTCTTTCACAGTGAATTCCATAATCTTCGATTTCTTCTCAGAAGAAGTTCTAAAATACTGAAATATTGATATTTTCCACAGATCATAACTTCATTTTTCTTCTTAACACCAAAATGCATGTTAATGGTCTCACCACACAAATCATAACTTCTGAAATAGGGAGAAGTGTTGAATTTAAAATCCTGTATTGCAAATCATCCAAATGGTTTAACTATAGAGAAGATGCAAACAGTGGCAGTCTCTTTTCTAGTGTATAAAAGAAAATGCATGTTTATAAAACTAAAACAGACTTTTCCTAAGAAGATAACAGCCATTCAAGGATTTATAGTTGTTTGTACAATAAATATCTGTTCACATGAATATCTCCGTTGACCCAAGTCAAACTGTAACTTTCCAACATCATTTATCAATGTGCCCAGCCCAAATTCCTAACATTTAGCTGACTCTGAATGCAGATCTTAGTATGTCAAATAGTCTCCCTCTTGAGAAGGCTCTGTTCTTGAAACAAACCTGAACTGCTAGGCTATCTGGTGCTCTCTACAAAAATGTATTGGCAAGGAGGGAGGAAAGGTACCTACAGAAAGTATCTAAGCTCTGCCTAGAAATGCCCCTGAGGTGCTAAGCACTGTAAGGACTCCCAAGCCCCACAGATGGGCAGTGGAACAGCACCAAGGGCAGAGAAAAAGGCTTGTGCGCTGTTGCCAATTGAAAAATCAGTTGCAAATCCAGTAGTGAAGCAGATAACTGAACAGATTGCTACCAAAGCTACTGTGAAATAAAGCCATATTAATCTTGTAGACTGAAAAAATACTGCCACACACTCCCAAGGTTTCTCCATGCTCCATTTTCCTCGTTGGACCTCTGTATTTTGATTCATGCAGACTTTGTGCTTACAAGACAATCAGTTTGCCTGTCAGGTTTTCAGAAATACTGGATGGCTGCCTGAGTTTCTGGGTTTGCTGGTTTCAAAGAGCATTCAGCTAGCTGATTCTGGCCCTTGTTCCTGCTCACTACATGTGACAGACAATCTTCCACGCAAAGCCCCAACACCATGGCCATTTCTGCTAAGGATACCCTCTGTCACCGGTTTATGAGGGATGAGATTAATCTCACTCTCCCCTCAGATCTAGTTTCTTTACACCACATCCCACAGAAGTAGATCTATGCCCATCTACTCAGGAAACAGACCCCTCTTGATCATCAAGCATCATTTTTTAAAATCCTAAGCAGCAAGATATTTCTCCTGAGCAATTAGTACAGGTGTAATAGATGACTGGTATGCCACAAAGTCTCCTTTATAGTTTACAAGCATGCCAATATCTTTAGGGAGATATATCACTCATCTGCTAAATAGCCCATATACCAAAATAACCGACTTTGGCTATTGATAATGTGGTATTGAAAAGGCTTGAAGTACAGCAGGTTTTTTTCCTCGTACTTGATACAAGAAAAACTATTAAATTACTCTGCTCTTAATAAAGAACATCTGCACATTTTGTTGTCATGACCGACATGAGCCCTTCATTGAAAAGTGTTACTGCTTCTCCTCTCATTAAGATCAAGTTCAAACCCTGCAGAAATGCCAACTCTGTAAGAGGCTTTACAGAAGGAAGGAAACAAAACATGAGAGGCCAACTGTTCACAGGACAATGTCTTTACATTGTGGTTTAGCTGTCTACAATAATTAGAAGAGCTTTGATACATATCTCGCATTTGGGTGAATGTTGCTTTTGCTTCTGCAGTAGTGTGAACAACTCCATAGATATGAAAAGTGCAAGTCAGTTACGATCATTTAAAAATGTGTTAACTTCTGTAAAAAAGTAGCCTGTGGTTTATTTCTCGTATGAATTGTTGAGGTGTTAAAATGTTAAAACTTAGAGCCTACAGATATTAGAACTCAAGCTGAAAGCATATTCTTGACAGAGATTTATCCTGGGCTGACTAGTAGTGACTCCAGACAATTACATAGGTCAAACACTGCAATGTAATACGTTGAATTACCATCACTTCAGCCACATCTTCCTGTACTTTAAGGCCTTCTTCAGCAAACAACAGAAAGTTTCCTGAGAAATGCTTGAAACTACCTGCAAATAGACTGTGGTTGCTTTCTGCAAAAACAGGAGTGGAGGTTGGCATCATTATCATTTGTGTTACACTGATCACCTGAGCTCAGGCACTAGTTATCAGGCATCAGTTTTCCAGGACCATTGGAAGGAGGCCATACACTCCTGGCACATTAGCTCCTATGTCCAGAGCAGCTCTGTCCAAAATCTGACACAGCACAAGATAAAAATAGATGAACTGACACCAACTAGATCCTAAAATTTCCATTGCACACTTGACACCAAAGAGCATACTTAAGACTTTACACACACAGAGTGGTCATCAGACACCCAGCAATTCAGCTGAAATACCTGTATATGACAGTCAGAATAAAGATAATGTAAATATACACTGAAAGTATGTACAGTTTTGAAAGAAATAGTTACCAATACATTTCATAGCCAACATTCAAATGTTACAGGAGGTTTTATCTTACTGCTTGTTTTTAAGAAATGAGACCTAAGTAAATCACAGTGGATCTGAGCGATGCTTCTCCAAGCAGCTCACTATGTCCAGGCACTGAAATCTCTGTGCCTGCTAGAGACCCTGACAAGCATTAAATTATGTTTACATATTCCACTGGAAAATCAGTGTAAGGTAATGTGAATACAGAACCAAGACACCTTTCAACGATCATGCAAATGACCACAAAACTCATTAATAATCTTTTAAAGTCTAAGCAGAGTCTGTATAGTTTAAATGAGTAAGGACTTGGTTTTGTAACACCTTTGAAATCAATTAGGTTGCAAGGAGATTATGTCAATGATGAATATTCTTCATGTATTTACTCAGCATACAGATTATCTGTTGTCCTGGGTCGGGCGAGGCTAGGGTTAATTCTCCCCAGGGCCTGGCAGGGACAC
>JAOXJM010000079.1:41244838-41264535 GCA_026413425.1 Tringa solitaria
AGACCGGGAGTGGTCCCCTCTCTATTCATTGAGAAATATACATGATCTCTGATTATCTGATCATACAAAATCTACCTCCACGTCTAAGGAATCCCAATGTGCATTGGAAAAACAATCCTGTAATTGCACAGTAGGCTGGAAAGAGGAGAGATTTACACAGGAAAACACAGGTTCTTTAAACATAGCAAGACTGCAGTGAAATATCTCTGAATGCAGTTTATAGAAATATTTGTTGTAACAGCAGGACTAATGCATTGCTCTAATATATTTCAAATGTTTTAATTGCAGCTATTATATATAAAGATGGTATGTATTGCATACGTATGCTATATATATATATAAATTTTATACACACACGTAGCTATATGTCCATATATAAAACCAGCGTGCAAGATGTGAAACAAGAAGAAAGAAGAACCTGAATTTACCAATTTTAAGTATTGCTGCATGTAGCGGATGTTGGTTTTCTTCAAACTAGAAAACAAAAAAAATTATTCTTTGAAACAAATGTTTTTACTTGGCATAAGCACTGATTAAGAGAAGTAGAAAATGGAAAGACTCCTACCTGTACAGGCCCCATCATGCTGGTATGTCAAATACTGATTTATAATTATTAAAATTAACTTATAATATTTTGCCAACATAGGCTTGTTAAGTCATTACGAAGTTTAGTCCAAAAGATCATAATTAAAACAAGCATCCGTTTTACCAGCTATCAAAATGTTTTGATGCTACAAAATACTGCCAAGTGTTTCTTCACTAATTCCTTCCTCCAGCATGTGCTGTGTCTTTTGTAAAAAGCATCTTCCTATCGATCAAGACAGCAAAATCACAAGCCTATGATTTCTGAAATAAGAGTTAAGATCTTCATCAGAACAAATTTCCTGGCATGTACGCTGTTGGACAGATTTGCCATGAAGCTCAAACCCAGTGCAAATGAGAATTGCTGCATTCTACTACTTTACATGCATTTTTCCCAGGGTTACCAGCAATTTTAGAGAGACTTTTAACATAAATTGCCTGTTTAAGCTAAGCAGCAGCAATTACACATGGTCCCAAAACTATAAGCACTGTCCCTACAAATTCAATTGAAAAAGTGCAAGCTAAAGCCCCCAAAAACATCACGTGATTGCAAGTGGAAAACCTGACAGAAACAGCAGTGCCAAAAGACAGGACAACATTCCTTAGAAGCCAGTACAAGATCAAACATTCATTTATGGATGTTCCCAAGTACAGTTCATCTGAATTAATTTTGATTTTATTTCTAACACATGCACTGTAAAAATCTATGGAAAAACTCTATTTTTTGGGTGGACATGATCCTATCTTGCACTTGTAATGAAAGAAATATCTATCTTCTCCCAAAGACTCTCCTACCACTAGCAATGTCCAAACACTGACGGACATAGAGGTTTAAAGGACTTTAAAATTTTGCCACTATTATTATTATTAATAATGTTAATATTATTATATTATTAAATAATTAATATTATTAAATTTCCAAATATTAACAAATAAGTTATTTTTTCCTCAAGTTAATATTCTACTCATAAAGCATTTTCAGGAACCTCAAAAATTGCATTTATATTCTTAGTATCTAGCGTCCATTAATTTTTCACATGACTAAAGTACATATTGTAATCATCTCAATAACTGTTTTAAAGCACATAGGGTTTACAAAGGTCCATATATCACTACAACGAACTAGTAAACACATTCAGGGACCATTAGTTATTGATTTATTTGCAATTATCCTTTATTTGCAATATGTCCATATTACTCGCCTTTGCATTTAATCATACTGATTCAGTTTCAGGACAGGTAGTAACTGTCATTCCAAGCTCCACATAATGATAAATAATGAAAACAAAGCTGTAAGAGTACTTTGACATGCAGGTACAAAGCACTCAACTTGCCAATACTGAAGAGTAATGGATTCTTTATAATAAAAAAAACGCTAATTAATTGATTACAATAGTAGTTAGCAATAAGTACTATATCAAATATTGATACTCGTGATTATTTATCACTGTAAATCAGCATAAATATTTTCAGCACTGCAGGAAGGGGATCCTACAGAACATGCAAGTGAGGCACTGCCAGACTGATTTCACAAGCGTGCCAGCAGCGACACTGAAACTGCTAAAAATTGCCTTAAGGTGCAAGGAAGTCAGCCTGTTCTAAATCCATCGAGACATATATTATAAAGCCAGACCAGACAACGGCTGTAATTTATTTTGGACCACATAAAACCCAGGGCATTGCACTTTCTTTAATTAATTTCGACTTAAGCTAGACATAGCTTAAAACAAGCCGTTATTTAGAAATTGTCAGTTTTTTCAAGACTGAAGAATTCACTGTAACTGCTTAGCAAAACATCAGTGCCCTATCAAGAGTATTCTTGTCCCAAACCCAAAAGCCCTACATCGGACGTTAGAAGAAAGTCAACTCCATCCCCACAACAAAATTCTACTCCAATCGGTATTTATTTCAAAATGTTCTTACGGTGGAAACAACAACATAAGTACAGGAGAAGTTTCAGAAAAACAGCATTTCCAGAAAATGGCTTTTGGATCTTGGTATAAAATCCATTTCTGCTGGCAGGTCTTCTTCAGTTTCTCGTTCCTGATCTGGAGCGCACGACTGCAAACTTCCACTTGTTGGTATTCAAGCAAGCATAGAATTGTTACAGCTCACTTCTCATCTGCAACACAAGATTTACAGACACCTGTTTGCCTCTATGCTTCCCCAAGTTTACATTAATTTCTGCATTACATTGCAAATTGCTTTTTTATTTCAAACTTCCCAAAGAGCCAGTCACCTTACTCATACAGCTGCCTTTGTCTTCCTCATCTGTCATTTCATTCTTTTCTCTTCCATTTCTACCCTCAGCTGTCACACCAACACCTTAAATTGCTTAATTTTTTTTGTTGTGCTTCTGCCTTCAATCTGCATGCACTGAAAGCAATATTTGGCAAGAGCTTTCACACAGTAAAACTGGAGAAAAACCAACACACTTTTTTCTCAAAGGAACTGCAGTTACTGAAGGCATTTAATATGTTTTTAAAGACCTTTTCTATGTGATCACAGCCATTGCTACACATCAGATAAAAGGCTTGTAATGTTTCAGCCATAAACTCTATCTCTGGATCCGCTTTGTATTCGCCCTGAAGGAAATCCCAATAAAATCTCCAACTTCCAGCCCCTCACTGATGAAAAATTCCGTAATACTCTGCCTCTAGAAGAGAGTCAGAAATTTAGTGGAAAAGCCACAAAAAGCAGCCTTCAAAGTAAGAGCCAAGAGCAGCAGTTCAAGTATCTATGGAAAGGACTGAACAGAAGGTATTAATATATATAACCTGTATGGTTTTTGCACTGATATATAAGGTCTCCATAGCTTGTACACACACTTAAATAGAAAGGTAAAATGCAGGGATTCATACAGCAGTAAGTCTTTATCATAACGTTAGAATTTCAGTTTTCTCAAACCAAAAATCCCCAAACAAGGCAGACCTTACTCAATTTTTTTAATAGGAAGAGACAGAACTCTTGAACATGTAACACAAGAAAATTGTAGAAGAAACAGGTATGAAATCCACTTTAGAAGTCAACAAGCTCTCACCATTGGTTCAATCAGCTTATATATTCCTCAACAACTTCAGCAGAATTGTCCCAGATATAGAACGACTTTTAGGATTCTGTAAGTATCACCACAAACTCGAAATTCCCCTCATAAACTGTCACCTACTGTCAGCAGTGAATAGGAAATGAAAATGAGATTTCATGAAACATACTAATCTAACAAGGAGCAGCCCGAGATGAGCCTGTGCCATCACACATGCTACGGTATCTTCACCTTCCCTTGCACTGAATAGCATTACTTCGATCCCGTGGTGATCCTGTTCACCTAACTGAACCGACAGAAAACAACCACCACCACCAAAAAACCAAATTATTCTCTGTAAAAAACGAAAAGAGAAGGGAGAAAAGAAAACAGGGTCAGAAAATTGGAACCCCGTCGGTGGCTAGAAGCCATTAGATCTGTTTAACTGATTATTAAGGTACTAGATTGCTAGAAAATTAAAGTCTGCAGTAGAACGTTATATAATGAGAGCTGACTTTAAACAGAAGCTGGATATTTAACTCTGTAGCATGCTTAGAAAAATTATTAGACAATAATATCAACCCAATTTCTGCATATAAGCCTTAAATTCTCAAAAGCATTTAAGCATCTACTCCTGCTAACTTCTATGCCAGGGAACTTAAACACCTTTGCTGCTAAATGTACAGACACTATTTTGAGAAGAAAGGCTTACATGTATTGGGTGTGCAGCTAAAGTATATTAAGAGGATATAAACAGAAGTAGATCAACCTCTCATTGCTAAAAGACAGGCACGCACTTCTGTAGCTAAAAATAATAGCCAAATCAGGGTTGAGGCAGACTCATCAAAAAAGACAGCACTAATAAAATCAAATCTTAGCTGTGTCATTAATATACTGACTAGAACGATCCAATGACATACTAAAATGATATTCAAATACATTTGGCTGGGAACAAAAAGGTTATCCTTGTTTCCTCTCGTTACTTTTATTGCAGTAACTTCTGACACCAAATTCATGATGAATGAATTCGATTAGTAAAAAGATTTTTAAAAACTAATAAAAACAGGCTTTGCAATATTAGGAACAGTCTTTATAGCTCCAAAGTCTCCAATTTAAAAGCTGTCCTGACATTTGTAAATTACTTCAGAAAACAAACTTCCTATTCCAAAGAAACAAAAAAAGGATTGTTTCAAAAGGTACAGAACTTAAGACAGCCCAAAGCATCCCTGGGTAACTGATCTAGCTGAGTAAGAACAGTCTCTCACACAGGTGTTCGCATGTTCTGATTTACCTCCTAACCACAGCTCCGGCACCTACAGCCTGTTGTATGGCCACTGAGGCTGCCTGCTCATCCAGATTACCAGATGGTGGCTAGAAGCTTACTCTGGGCATATCCTGATGAAAATGGAAATAAACTACACACAGGTTGGAAAGAGCTCCTTGCTATGATTGTCAGACCAAAATTCGTATCAAGGTTAAGAATATATAGCTTGTTTGGTTGCATTTTTAGAAAGAATACAGGAGTACAACCCAGGACATATCCAATTAACCTTAAATGTGTTCCATATAGTGTCAGCCTTCCCCTCTCATTCTTTCTATGTTTACACAGTTTTAAAAATACTTAATTAGTATGTAATAGGCTGCCTTCCATTAAAATAAAACAGAACTATAAATAAACAAGAGCACCAACAAAGCCCTTTCAGCTTCTCTTCATTATTTCCAAAACTAGTGCAGCCTGTGTAGATATTTGAGATCAAAGTAAGTCTACACACATTGGTTGCTAAAACCAACTGTTGGGTGGCAGGCAAAAACCGGTCATGAACTATTAGTTTGCAAAACAGAAGAGAAGCTGGAGACAAGATCAGAACATGTAAAGTTTAGTCAACAGCAGAGAACAGGAGCAGCAGAAGGAAAAGCCTCATATCCTGGAACTCAAGAGAACAGAGAACTTCCTTTCAAATTACTACTATGTTTGGATGAAACCAATAATTTAACAACTGACTGTATATCAAAAATTTCAAGTGCAGTACACTCAAAAAGAGGATTTTTTTTTCCCTGAATGATAACATTTAAAAGTGAAGACATTAAATAGGAGCTATTTATCTTCATTACTATTTTTCTTACTTGTAATAATGTAAAACCAAGAACAATATCTTGATGTTAATCAACCCTGTGATCTATGCTGAAATACATAATTAGACTATTTTCCTTAACTATTATATTAACATGGATGTGTGCTGCTCTTTCTGATTATTATATCTGCTGGGTCCAAGCCAGGGTATGCACACCCTATAACATAGCAACAATTTTTGCATGAAGTGTGAAAAAGGCTTGTGGATTTCTTCACTATTTCAAACATCCTTTTACAGCCACTTTCTTAGGATATGGGAATGAAAAATGTGTATATAAACAGCTGAGATGGACGTCACAGCTGCATGTGTTGTTCCTGAATGAGTTACAAGAGGTAAGTATTCTAAAAAAAATTAAAAAAAAATAGTAATCATCAGTATACCTCCTAAGTATGGAAATACAGTGTACACAAAGAATTCTAACATTAACAAATACCACTGGTACACATGACTAAATTAACACTATGAATAGTGATTTTTTTTTCTGGTTTATTTGTTCTTTTACTTTTTAACCTATAAAAATTAGTGGAAATTTCTCTTGACAGATGTAAATCACAGCAAACAATTTCAGTTTTTCCTGTATTGCTTCAAGAGAACAATTTCTTTACAGGTACTACAGAAACATTGGCTACGTTTGCTTTCTACCATGAGTGAAGCATTCCTGTAAAAATAAAAGCAGCTTCAGATGTGTAGTAAATTAAATGCCTGATTGGCTGATCAGCTTTGGATGATTTACAATATATAGCATCTTACCTCACTGTATATACACAAGATGATGAAAACTTGTAAACATAAATACAGAAGAATGGTACAAAATATACAAGGGACACTGAAACCCTCCTCTGAGCAAGATGGTAATATTGCAATCACTTCGTGTTTTGGCCTCTGGTTTCAGTAACAGAATTCTATACTAGACTTTCAAACTTGTGGAAATAACTTTCTAATTCAGCACCTCAGTTGAAAGGATTTGGAGTATTTACAAAGAGAACAGAAGTAGGAAAGAGAAGGGTAGCTGTTAGGGAGAAGAAATGAGGACTGAAAGAAAACAGCAAAAAAAAGCGCATTATTTTAGATGAGATGTAAAACCACTTAAAAAAATATATTGTGCTTCTTTCCCCCTAAGACAAAGCTCTGAGTGATGACGGCCAAACTCCACAGTAAGACATCAGACTGCACTAATACAAAACCAAATACTTTTGCAATATAATATGAGAACATTCTTAATGTGTCTACAAAATTGTTTCCTCATGTAGAGTGCATGCTGTTTAACAGTTGTGCTTTACACAAACAGTTGCATTTAGCAGGAGCAGATTTGATCCACCTTTATTGTCTAAGCATCACTCTGAAATTATTTCTCTTCTACTGTTATAAAAACCCCACCTGTATATACATCATTACAGGTTAGTTTCCAGGAGAAATCCTTCAGCAAGGAACAAGAAAGGAAAACCTTCACTTGACAGGAATGAAGGTGTTACCATTTGCCAATTGTTCAGTGATCTGTATAAAATGAGCTGGTGTTAAGGACAAAGAAAGTACGAATGGGGGTGGAGGGCAGCAACCTCAATGGATCTCAGACAACACAGAAAGGCCAACAATAGCTTCTCTCCATCCCAGTCATGTTTCTCCTGAAAATTGAGATTATAAATTTTCAGTACTCTGTGAGACCTCGGTCTCCCTGCTGACAGAGATTTCACTTTGGTTATTGCATGGGAGAGAAGATAAAAATCAACAAACCCATGATTATACAACAACCAGTTTTAATCATGATCAAACCCATCAGGCCTAGATTTGAACTGGAAATCCAATTATGAAAAGTCCTGTGACCCATGAACATTATCTTCATAGTATGTGACACTCCAATGAAAAACAATTAAATTTTCTGGAGGAAATATTCTGATTATTAATTCATAAACAGTTTGGAATAGAGCCTTAGCATTTTATTTCATGTCACTGAATTCAAACAAAAACAATTAAGACTTTATTTTCTACTCCCAGAAGTACTGTTTGAATATACAAGACAAACAACCCTGAACACGATGAGTAGCGCATGTTCCTGCCACCCTACTTATGGTATGTTAGAGAGATTTGTTACCATGAAAACTAAATGCTAATGTTGAATTTCATTTTCCTTAAAGTGATGTTTACATATGCAAAGGTTTTGTTTAAATATTGAAAAAAAAAAAAACCTGAAACACCAAAATCCATAACTTAATATAGAATAGTTAATTTAAAATATAAATACCACAGTTAGTGAGCACCTGAGCCCTTCCTTCCAGATTTTAGGCGTCTGAGTTCTTACTTCATATTTCAATCACATTTCAGTAATTGGAAAGGGATCCAGTTTTATGCATGAGTAATTTAAGATTAACTACACTAAAATGGAAAACCAAAAAACAATTAGTATTGTTAACTTTGCCCTCATTCAATCTACTTTTTTTGGAAGTACATCATGCAGCAGTTCACATAGCCCTTCCTTTTAACCGCATTCCTGAACATCAGTGTAAGTGAACTGCTAAATTTTATATTGCAAAAGTTTCTTCTGTAAGAATATTTCTTTAAAAATAAAGGGGTGTTTATTCCCTGGTTCAAGTACATTTACCATTCCGAACATTTTGACTTGCATTGTATATCACTTACAAGTAACTAATTAACATTTTATAGGTATTTTATCAATATCCAAAAATACCAAACCACATCATTGCTTTGTTGTATTAGAAACTAAAACTATATATCTAGTGTTCCAAAATTATTACATAACCCTTTCCACTTCTTACATGATAAATTTTTTATTATGAAACTGATCTTAAATAACAGAAGAATTATAATTGGAAATAGACTCTATGGAATTTAGGTTTTTCCCCCCTCACACAAAAAAATCCCTTCTTAAAAATAATTGACAGTTTTCAAGTGTAATGAACATTGTAACCAAGGTACCCAAGCAAGGGTGGACTGCTGTATGAAAGGAAATAGGTTCTTTTTTACCTCAAACCAGGACAGTCTTGTGCAGTGCATTCCAATGCTACTTAGTGATTTCTCTTTCCTTCAGAAGAATAGACACCTTGGCAAAAGCTTAACATTCAAAAAAGCATTACAATTGCACTGTTACAGAGAGATGTTGTACTGGCAGAATCCCATTTGGTGGTATTTTGCCTGAGCCTGTTTCAAAAAAAATGTGCTGTAAGTGCTATATACATTTCTTATTGAAGGAACAAGCACAGCTGAATCATTCCCCTCTTGACCCCTGCAAAATTCCCAGCTGATTTCCAAGACAAATTTGAAGGTCTTGACACTCTAATTAAAGAGAAACCAAAGCAGTAGTCCAGAGTTAATGAAATTACTCAATTATGGTCTCAAATGCCGAACAATGTTGATGTTACTGATAGTTGTACAAGCATCATTCCACCACCTGCTGTGCGCGCTTTGTAGGAAGCTCTTGTTCTGTTGTCATGTTGCCTCTTAAACCATGAAAAGTCAAATCCTATCATAAAGTCCAGAGTGAATGAGTGAAAGCATTGCAGGAACTCCTGTGAGATAAAGGAAACCCTTATGCACAGCACAATTCTTAACTCTACCACTTGACAGGGCTGTCTGTCCTGAGGAGAGATAGCAGCAGCTATCAATAAAGAAAACCAAACATTTTAAAGTCTTTATATATTTTATATTTATAGAAATTCTTTAATTTTTTTTTTACATTTTCTCAGCAGAATTCAAAGGTTTTTTCTTAAATTAAATATAATTTCACTAAGTCCCTTTTCTAGGAAACTAAAGCATTTGCATATAAAAAATTAGCAATTTGATTATCAGCAGTTTTTGCACATGATTATAGCAAGACAGATTCAGTCTCACAGAAGACAGGCTATTATTCCAAAATCTGTCACTATTTACACTTAACTACAGAAAGAAATCTATGAATATGCAAAGCATATCTACAATTAGAATTAGGATCAAATGCATCTTATTTTCCAACATTCTTTTGTATTTGTTTTCGGTCTCAGGGGGGGCCTCTCATTTTATTATTCTTAGCAGCATGTAATGATTCAAAATAAGCAATGTTCTTTAACACACAGAAACCCTTTGGATGCCCTGCAAGGTAATTTTATCAAGGACTAATGTCTTCAAATATCAAACAACCTATTTCTAGAAATGCATGGGTTTGGGTGTCTCAATTTAACAAAGCTGCAGTGATGGATGGAAAATTATATGTGTGTTGTCTTTTATAATTTTTTTCTACAGATGTATGAATATTTTTTTATATACAGCTTTATTTGTAGCTAACGTTCTTAAACATTTTCTAATTTTCTCCATGCAAAGCCTGAAACTAAAGCCACATCACATGATATATTACATACACAATATCACACACAAATTAAAACAAAAGCATGCATTTTATCTAAAAAGTTTTTTCTTCTTACCATTTTCAAGTCTATAGTAGTTCTTAAAAAAGTATTGTCTAACAAAATGTAATCCTTCTAAAATAAATTGCATCAAAATCAACTAAAGAACTCTTTTTAGCTTACATCCATATTCTTAGCATTTTCTTAACATTTGAGTCACAGAACATTAATTCCCTAAGTAGAAATAAAGAGGCATCATATTCTAAAGATACATATTCTTTGCTGCTTAATATCCACTATCCCCACAATAACACCCAGCTCCCACTGCGTACCTGGTGACAGTCCCACATGTTTGTGGTGTTCTAGGGTTAAAGTCATGCTCATCAGCTCATAAATACACATTTGCTGCCTGGCATATCTTTGAATGGTTTTCCAGGCACTTATGTGAGTCTTTATCCTTTCCCCACTCATCAAGTCTAACGGGAATTACAAAAACTTATTTTGATATTACTATTCTTAAATGGAAAGTTAGAAGTGGCCTGCTATTTTAGGGCAAGGCAGAACGTTTCTTCCCTTGAGTACAACTTTTTTGGGGAAATCAAACGAATAATGACAGCTAAACAGATCCTCTGCTGGTCAATCAGTACTTCTCTTTTCCCAAGGGAACAACTGCACCTGTGTTATTCCTCAGAAAAATCTGTCTGTCCTATTCCAATAACACAAACTCCCTAAGCCATCTATTCCAGTGCTTCATCATATTTACTCCCATAAATTTTGTTTAATACAATCTGAATCTTTCTTATGGGATTTCTACTTTATTACTTGTTTTAACAGGTTGTTTTCCTGGTTTTTTTTTAAACAGAATTTTTAGCTTTTAAGGATGTACCCTCTCTCCTCTCAGTGTTCTTTTCTGTAAACCATGCAATTTCACTTTTCACCTTTTCTTTGACAGTACGTTTCATCGCCTTCTTATCATTCTTATTGCTCTATTGTAGATGCTCCACTTGTCTCCTGAAGAGCTGTGATCAAATTGAACACAACAGGGCAGCCAAAGCTACATGCCAACTGAACAAAGCAAGAATATTCCGCACCCTCCATACAACATTCCTGGTTTACACTGCAGTATGGTGTTCAGCTATTCTGCAATACCATGTCCTTGCTGAGTCACGCCAAGCTTGTTTTATACAACAAACCCTCGACCCTATTCTAAATAAAAGCTATTTGAGCAATCATTTTTTATCTTCTTGTTCTGTATTTGTACATTTGATCATTTCTCAAAAGGTAGGGAGTTGTACCTGTTCTTACATTGCATATTATTTCTTCAGATCAATTCTCCAATAGGTCAAGATTTGAATTGTACTCTTGTCCTCTACTGCGCTTGCAGTTCCACCCCTACCAAACCCAGTTCACTCGGTCTGCAAATTTAGTCAGCGTATTTTCTGTTCCATTTCTCAGATCACGAATGACAACATATCCTAGCAAAAGCCTATTCAATACAATATATCTGTGGATTTCCAATCTGTTTCCCATTAATTTAGAAAAGTTTCCATCCAGCCAGGTTTCATCTCATTTGAAATACAGACATCGTATTTTCCTTTCCCTTCTCTAAACTGCAGTCTTATACTTTTCTAACTGGTATTAATTTTCTTAGCTATCTGTCTGGAGTTTTACCATGCTAGTAAAGGACTGTAGAAATAAGTATTCCCAGTATTATCTGTCAGTCATCTTCTCTTTGCTGAATACCTAATCAGTGCTTTCTTAGTAACCTCACTACAAACACAGAATGATTGCCTATTTCATTTGCAACCCTTCCTAACTATTTTGGGACCTCATCTTTCCAATTCTGTCCAAATATGCCTGTACTCATTTATATTCAAGCTCAATAATCTGATTAAGTAATCATTTGATTTTAGCTTCCTTTCTGTTTGAGAGCACAGAACCAGCAGCTCTTCTGAATTTGCACACTTCCTTCTATAGAACTGAGGAGAAACTTGGGGTTTATGCATGTATACATGTGACAACTCAAAGTCTTATTAATTACAAAAGCTATTAACGTTTGTATGATCATTGGATTTTACTTCTGTATATTTTAATATACCATTCGTGATACTTTCAAAATCTGTTCCACAGAAAGGTCAACTCCAGAAATGTCCAATGCACCTTCTGATAAAATTTTACACCAAATAAGACTTCAGAAAAAAAACCAGTGTTGTAATACATTATATGTGGAAATAGAATTGACTGAATGTAAAGAATTGTCCTGATAATAACTAATAAAAGCAATCAAACATAGAATGTACTCTGTGAGGAACCTAAGAGAATAAAAATATAAAAATAGGAAAAGTATATTTCAACAGGATAATGAAAATCACATTATCAAAGGTTGTCTACAATTCTAATGACCTCTGTGTGTATTTTCATTAATTTAAATGTTTAAAGCAGTACTCTATGCATATTTTTAATCTAAGAACATTTAAGCTATTGATACTGGCTTATTAAGGGCTAGATGTGTAAACAGTTTAGCCTAATTGCCTGCTACTGTATAATTTAATTGAGTCTTGTAACAAAGATTTAAAAATCAGGAGAATACATTCTCTCTCAGAAAATTTCCAGTTGCTTTTTCACTGTTTCAGTGATAAACTTCAGATCAAAAGGACCTTAGGTTTCAAATTACATGTCATCTTTTCCAGGATATTACAAAAACGCAATATATGTCTGTCCTTGAAGTAAATGTTCTAGCTCAGCTATGACTCATATTTGCACCTACTTAAAAGTAAGCACGGGCATTTGTTAGATCACTATTTAGCTACAAGACACAGAAAAGATTTTAAATCATTTTCCTCACCATAGTTCACTCCTATGTAACATCACAGTTAATACAAACATTTATAATTTGGTTTCAAGGATACAATTTCACGACAATATATTTGCTTCTTATTGAACGTGATGTAATCCAAATGCCTAAATTTTAAAACTAGAAAAAACGTTCACTCTGAACTTTTATAAGTTTTAAATGTTCACTTACATTTGCTGAAAAGAGCTAAACAATATTTGACAGTGAATTTTACCCAGATTTCCCACATTTTCTGGTTTCTTTTTCTCTGTTTTTTTCATAAATGTACTGTTTGAATATGGGATTTTTATTTGCATTTATTTCTTCTACAAATTCCTCACCTGTACTCCACGGAACTGACCAATTTATGCTCTGACTCATACTTTTGTGGTTTAGAGAGAATTTAAATAAAGTGTAATCTTAATCTGACTAATGCATAAGTCACTTTTAAAAAACCCAAATAAAACATTTAAATTGTTATTCCAATTATTGTAAATGAGAACAAGACCATTATTTATGGTACGCTCTTCAATAAAGGCATTGTCATGTTGAATCATCATAAGAACCTAAGTCACATAAGAGATGGCAGAATTTAAAAGATCTTTTGATATAGGTTAAAGGATATGAGGTACCACACAGAAGTTTGATTCCAAGTATCACATAAAATGACCTAAGGAAAGCAAGGCAGTCATTTATACCTAATTCTTTTGACTGGAACAAATACTCAGACAACTAAATTGTTCATAGAATCATAGAATGGTTAGAGTTGGAAGGGACCTTAAAGATCATCCAGTTCCAACCCCCCTGCCATGGGGAGGGACACCTCCCACCAGACCAGGTTGCTCAAAGCCCCACACAGCCTGGTCTTGAGTTAGCCCCATCCAGCCTGTTGAGCAAGAATGGATTATTTAAAAAAACAAAACAGAACAAACAAACTTAGATTAGAACAATTTTAACACACCCCTTCGCTCTCTACAGACTCATCATTCCCTCAGCCATTTATTTCTAACAGCCTAAGAAATAAGACAATTTACATGCAGTATCCAATGCAGTACCTTTTGTTAGGAGAAAGGAAATATTTGGAAAGAATAGATGCAGGAAATTTGAAGTGAAAAAAAATGTATTGTTCCATCGCTGGAAAAGATGTTAGTCTCACACCTAAAGTTTTAGATTATTTCTTAGCCATAGTAAAATCTAGTGTATTCAAACATGCCCACATTTTCTGATGTCTTATTTTATGGAGCTACTCCAGTTTTCTAATCCATTGATTAAATAAAGACGTCAGGGCCGCTGGTAGGACTCATTTGGGAAACATAAGATCTGCAGAAACACAGATGCTTGCCAGAACCAGTCAACTAGCAGTGTTCATGAATTTCAAAGAACAAGGAAGAGCCAGACAGCCATACTACCTGCATAGAGTTTATATATTCTGGGGGTTAAACATGACTCCACTGAAGTTTACTATAAAAATCCTGATGACTTCAGTGGAAACAGGAACAAAAAATAAGATTTCATAAGCCAAGAAATACTTACCTGCAAACAAGTCAAAATAAAAGAAGAGATACCTGTAAGAGTCTAAGACAGAAATTTCTAACCACTGAATGAAGAACAGGGAAAGTGAATGGACCAACTGGCAGGTACCTCAATAATAGGTCAGATACCAATAGGTGGGGAGACAGTACAGAGAATTATTTCCAATATGTGGTGAGAAGTGTTTTAGAAAGCAACTATATATATATGTATATTATTCACTTGGAGGTTCAGGAGAATGAGAAGGGATGAAAACAGGCAGCAGACAGAAATGCCCTTGCAAAACCAGATAGAAACATACAAAAAAAATAAATCTTGCGGAGACTGGGAAGGGAAATATTGAAGCTGATTCCGTCTATATCAAGGCATACTAAAGCTTTTTTTTTTCCCTCAAAAAACACAGTTTAAACCCTAACTGTGGTTCTCAAACAAAAATCGGCCAGTATAAAAGTTTTAAGAGCTTAAGAAATTTTAAATATTAGAAAGCTTACCTTTATTTAGAAAAATAAAAAGCACCGTTATATAGTCCCCAAATGCAACCTTAATAAGTATACCAAGTAGAATAAAGAGAACAAATTCCTTTCAACAATTCAAAAAAACCAAATCAATCAGGAGTTCATTTTGATCTTTCACAACTTCCCAACTGAAATAGCAACACACCTTTGAGATGCTCAAGTTTAGAAACTTCCATTGACTACTAAGAAATCACCAATTTTTGGCCTTAGCCTTCCAGATGGTATACCTTTTAGACCCAGCTGAAATAGACAGGTTGAAATTCTTGAGAAGTTTTCAAACACTACGTCAGGATTTCTTCAGTTACAAGACACATAACAGAGGAACAAGCATTTATAACCAGTGTTCTTCCTCTGATTACATCAGACTCTCAAAAAGTAGCTTGCTAGCTTCAACTAATCAAAGTTCCTGTTACTCCCTGAAAAATTAGTTGTGATAGAAACTCACATTAAAAATAAAAAACCTTCTTATCGACCTGTCCTATTTACTTTTACTAAGCATTTGTCACTACATGACAGACTTCTTTCAGTCATGTCGGACAAGTGGTTTTTACCACAGCTTAGTAAAAATTTAAAGTATACTTTGGATTAGATACTGCAAGGAATGCTGCATACCTTCGGATATCTCTTGCCTATCTTCTTTGCATCTCTGACTGGATCATATGAAGAACTTTCAGCGTCAAGGATTTTTTGCTGCCTGGCTGCCTGAAGAGCTTTCTGAGTGGGACCTTCCAACCCTTTCTTCTTTTGACATTTGTGGCCTACTATAAAAGAAAACCAACAGAAATATCATCCAAACATATTTTTTACTTACTCTTCTAGAAGGTATCTCTTATACCTTATATATCTCTTATACTTTATATTAGCTAGATATGTGAAATTCTAAAAGAAATAGCACTTTAAATAAAAAGATACTCAGGTTACTGTGCCATCCATATAAAATATTCCAAGACTACATATAACTCTGCTCCACAAATTATTTCAGTGTGAGCTGTTTCAGCTTACCTAACAGTACCCTAGATTTTGCCCCCAAAATGCAGCAATGATTTTGAATCTTGCAGTACAGGCCAGAGTCACCGTAAAATGGATGCAATTCTTCATTTCCCTCAGAACCAGAAGAAACATCATTGCACTGCATCCTATCCAGTGTCTACCACCAATGCATTACTCAGATTTACAGCCTGCCTTCGCTTTTCACAAAATGGTTTGGGTGGGAGGGAACCTTAAAGATCATCTGGTTCCAACCCCCCTGCCATCAGCAGGGACACCTCTCACTAGACCACGTTGTTCAAAGCCCCATCCAACCCAGCCTTGAACGCACCCATGGAAGGGGCACCCACAACTTCCCTGGGCAACCTGTTCCAGTGTTTCACCACTTTCAAAGTGCTTCCCTGCACTTTCTCCCAACCCGCCTTTCAAACAATGAATTACTTATAAATAGACAACTCAGCAAAGAAATCCTAAACCAGTAGCAGAGCTGTAAATCATCAGAATAGGCAGAAAGGAATATGAGGAACGGTATAATGCACGTATAACATTGTTGCACGATGCATCTGCCATGACCTGGCAGAAAGTATACTGACAGTCTTTATACTGGCAGCTCACACATATCTGAATACAGCCCCTTGTGATCCCTGTATCTTGTTGCAGTGCTCAGTGCTATGTACGTGGGTCTACAGGTAAAAGAATGGAACACCGAATTCCAACATGATTTGGGCACTTAAATCCCTGCAGTTCTTTGAAAAAAGTCTCCAACTGAAAAAACCCCATATTATACAGCTAAAAACCAGACTGAAATAAATATACTTTTTTTCTACGCATTTCTAAATGTTTGCTCCTGTAAAATACTTTTATTAAAACCATGGCACCAAAATGCAAACTTCCTGACTTGAAAAGGGAAAAACCCCACCCTCTCCACTCCTCGAGGCAAAACCATTGGATCAAGTAAACACAGAACCTTCCTGTACACCCAACCTGACTAAAACTGTAACTGATAAAAAGAACTGTGCCTGGTGTAACAAAATGTCTGTGTTCTCACTGCTTTAAAAGTTAAAGCTACTGTCACAGATATCCTGAATAGTAACTTTCTCTGAGGAATGGTATTGGTCATAAAATACGTCAAACACTCTCTACTCACTCAGTAACTGCTACCCAGCAGCCTGTCACTCACAGAGTATTTGCTTTGTTGGTGCTTTTGAAATACACATACTTATAAACTAACAGTTATAAAAACTGAAGGGCTTAAAAACTCAGTAATCATTAAAAAAAAAAAAAATTCTAGGGAACTGTTGCAATTGCGCTATGATGTCAACAGCTTGTGTTTACAGATTTTTCTATTCTGATTGCATTGAAGATGGATTAGGGACAACCAGGTTCAAGTATTTTAACTAGTGCATTTTAAATTTCTTTTTGCATGACCTTCTAACAGCAATTATACCAGATCAAGGAAAGGAAAAGCACAGTTAACAGTCTTAGCAATGAGTTGATTCAACCATGAGTATAAGAAACTCATTGAGTTCAACTTTTGAATATAATTGGGTAATAAATAAGCAGCTGTTGTTTTTAGAAAATACAAGAAATGTACTGAGCAAGTAACGATTTTATAACATGTTTTTAGAACCAGCTGTTAGAGCAGCATTCACTTCAGTTTATAAGCAAGCCACAATCAACATTGCTTAATTCCTTCAGGCAAAAGTGGTCTTTTTTTCAGAGCACCACTTAACACTGTGTCTTGATCTGTAAGTAAGGGTGCAAGTGCTCTGTAAATATTCACCAATAATCTAAATTAAAAAATCAGTTATTTCTCTCTGATATTTACACACCTCTATGTATGATCTTGCTACCACATCAGGGAAGACCAGTTATAAAACAAACAAAAAAAAAACCAACCCAGTTTTAAATGCAAATCCTACATAAAACATTGAATCCTTGATCTGAACTCAAAGTACAACTTTTTTTTTTCAGAGCTGGCTTCTGAGAGAGCATAGCAGGGACAGAGAAAAAATCCAGAAGAAGAGAGTCCTAATTCTGTTAACTAGTTCCTCTCCAACTATTAAATGTCTTTCATACCAACTTCAAACAAGCAAGGTAAGTAAATAGTAAATAAAAACTTAGACTTCTAAAAGTTTTTAAGACACCTGAGGAAAACTCCCTCTTGCAGGATTTGTGTACAAAGCACTATTTGCAAAGCTAAACAACAGCCTGGAAGTGGAATAGCAAAAAAACTCCTAATAAGTAAATTACATGCTATCCTTTTCAATTTTTTGAAATGCATCAGACTGAAAGCTGCTACATCAAAGGCCTAGGTAATAAGTCCAGAATAGTTATCCTAAAATTAACATTAACTATTATTTTTTTTTCCTACCTAGCCACCACACACAAATTTAAAATGTTAACTCATTGTGAATACTACCAAGCTTCCCTTTATTCTTCACTATATGACACACTCAGAGAAAAAAAAACCAAACAAAACAAAACAAAGCCAAAAGGAAAACAAAACCCATAATGAACTGCATGTGCAGGACCTCATTGCCACTATTAAAACCTCAAACACTTCAGCAACCCCAAAACTAATAAAAAGCTGCTCTCTCAGTGCCCTCCAGTCAAAGCCAGCATTCCAGGTGATCTGTGGTTAAGTTGTGGGACAGAAGCAGCATAGGCAGCAGTGATAGGCAATCTCCTGCTGCCATGAAGGTCCATTCTCATTCCTTCATGCACTGCAGTGAAAGCAGACAGCTGGCCAGAAAATGCATCTTAACTTGGCAAATAATAATTTACTAATCTGAATGTTCAATATCTTAGAATTACAATGTACCAACGTACTAGTGCATAAAAGTCAGCCCTAAAGAGACGGCAACTGAAAAAATGCAGCTCTAGGCCTCCTTACAGGAGAGATTTGCAAGTCTAACAACACTGGTTCCTTCCAAACTAAGAACTTAAGATTAGAAAGAAATGCGGGAAACATTTTTCTGGCATCCAAACACTGCTTGCTTTTCAGGGTTGCGTTTGCATGGGCACAGGAATAAGAATTCAAGAGGCAAAAGAACGTGACCATCTTTCAAGAGGCGGCAGAAAATATCTAAATGAGAATATCACCCAATAAGACATGAGTATGACCTACAGAGGGCAATAAAAATTATGTAGTATTAGAGGGCAAAACACTGGAAAGAAATGACCTGAAATATCACTTAATTTATGATACACAGGGTATGAAGCAAATTAAGGCTTGTACAAGCATGCGGGTGGCTGATGAGCATAATAATTTGTGCTGGAGACTAAGTGATTTTTTTAAAAAAATATTATTTATTTAGAAGTGCTCCCCTGCTTGTCAATGGTTTGGTATTATAAATTGCTCTCAAGATTCTTTGAGAATAAACAAGTACCATGAGCAGCCAGAGAGCGTTTTTCAGAATCACTCAAACAACAAATGAAACTATGTGAAATACAGAGATATACAGGGCATCTATACTGTAAAACACTGGCACGGAGGAAGAATTCCCACTATATCTCCCCCAAGCTGGAGTATAATGAAAAGTTGAATGCTATATGCCCTAAACTAACCTAAAATAAAACCCCCGTTCTCTATGTCCCTGTCTGAAGTGGGATGAAATGAGTGCTATGCTCTTTAGTGGGGCAGAGGTTTATACTTTCAATTGTAACAAGGTTTAAAGACTACAGCAGAGCAGATCATAGAATGGTTCGGGTTGGAAGGGACCTTAAAGACCATCGAGTTCCAACCCCCCTGCCCTGGGCAGG
>JAOXJM010000079.1:41264635-41302931 GCA_026413425.1 Tringa solitaria
AAGCCCCATTCAGCCTGGCCTTGAACACCTCCAGGGATGGGGCATCCACAACTTCTCTGGGCAACGTGCTCCAGTGCCTCACCACCCTCGCAGGAAAGAATTTCTTCAGGGAGCTGAAACGTGCCTTGCTGAGGAGTATGCTACTAATTCATACCAAAAAAAAGGGCATCAGAATCCAAAACGAGAAAGACACTGTGAACACTGAAGAGGATGATGCCAGTACTTCAGTATGCCACCATATTAACATCCTCCAACACCCCAACTCCTCCTCCTCAGGGCTGCTCTCAATCCGTCCTCCAATCAGCCTATATTTGTGCTTAGGATTCCCCTGACCCACAACCAGGACCTTGCTTTTGGCCTGGCTGAACTTCATGAGGCTTGCACGGGCCCACCTCTCAAGCCTGTCCAGGGCTCTCTGGATGGCATCACTTCCCTCCAGCGTGTCAAACACACTACACAGCTTGGTGTCATCAGCAAACTTGCTGAGGGTGCACTCAATCCCACTGTCCGTGTCTCCAGCAACGATGTTAAACAGTGTCAGTCCCAATACCAAACCCTGAGAAATGCCACTCGTCACTGGTCTCCACTTGCCTTAATGTCCAAGTGGAGATCACTGACAAGTGGCCATTCCTTAGGGGTCTGTAAAGTCCTTCCACAATTACTCACATATTCCATATTGCCATGAGCAGTCTTGCTGTCCTTAGTGGATACATTTTAGAATAAATATTCAAATGATAAAATTGCTGCTCTGTCACCATGACAGCTGATAAAATGTTTATAGTGTAAGTATTTTTGATTTAGTCTTACACCAGATTTTGAAATGCATCACAACAACAAAAAACCCATAACCAGTCTGAGCTGGGTGATGGGAATATTTTACCTTTTGTTGCAGGAATCTGAATAGCATGTCCAGACTCTAAATTTTGTAATGTGGCTTGCAAACCAGTAACCTAATTTTAAAAAGAGAAGAGAACAAGAAGGGATAATATGAAAACATTGCTTTTGAACTGTCTATTCACAACACACAGCATTTATATCTGCCTATTTATGTAATAAATTCCATCTATAATGTTTTACTTTTCTGATTATTGCCTCTAAATTATAAATATTACTCCTAATTTGAGACTTTGGAAAGGCCCAGTGAAACAATGCAATAAAATACAAGCCATCCAGAATATCTCAAAATATTTTTACAGCTCTCTTAAAACAATGCGGACATACAGAATACTAGGGATCTTACTGCATCATCAACTTTTAACCACTGCTATCACTTCACTAATCTTAACTTAATGGCACAATATGACATACAGATTTGTCATAAGAAAATGCCACAAAATATGGTGTTACGTGTTACAAAAAAAGCCATCACTCCGGAGTGCATAAAGTTCATAACCAGATAGTTCCAATGTTATGAAATTTCGGGAACATGCAGAAGACCTGTCTACGCTTTGTACTCCCGATTGAGCGTAACCGTATATAGACATTAACCTTTCTTTTTCTTTAGGACATTTTCTTTTACTTATTGAAAATTCAAACTTATAATCCTCAAGTTCTTAAAAGTCAGCTCTCAGGTGACCTGAGAAAAATGGGAGGCAGAGGAATGGAGAAAACAAGAAATGAGAATTATTAGAAGACAGTGCAAGCAAGGTAAAATTCCTTTCATGTTACCCACATATAATTGATGCTACTGCTGAAATGCAATGCATTTTGGGAGCCCCTGTCTCTCTTTTTTTTTTTTCCCCCTTCCTCCTCTGTTTTGAACAAATTGGTAAAACACATGCAAGATAATACTCTGTTCTTCATCCGTCCTATCTGTGCTTATAGTAGTTCCTGCTAAAAGGAAGAATACGATGCATACCAACCTTTACATCAGATAAGATTATAGGAATAAAATACTACTCTATTATTCTAGTCACGAGACAGAACTGTGTCTGATATCTTAATGTATTTTTTCCTAAACTAGTAGGTCATTCCTGGATATATTTAGGAAAAAATAAAATAGTAAATAACAATAAACAAAATTAAAATAAGAGATTTCTAAAGACAAAGATGGAAGCATATGGATCTGTGGGAATATCACACCTTCCCTCAAGTTGTTGAGACTGAAAGCATAACCGGGTCTGCACATTACTGACTCGTGCAGAGCAGCACTGAACAAGTACAGACCAAGAACTACTACTTTGTGGCACGAAGGCTCATATACTTTCAATATTAACATTTCACCAAATAACACGAAACTCACTAAAACATTCTGCTTCAAACTACAGCATAAGCGAGTTGCTTTAACAGATATATTCTATATGTTTACCAAGGTAACCACCAAAAGCATTCCTTATAGCTTTGCAAGTGATGTTCACCACAGTTTTACCTGCCCAACTGCTCTGTCTCTCTCCAAACTAGTTAACATTTTCTGTCTCAGTGTATTCTGGTATTTTTCAGTCAACTGCTTCAGCACTGGTTCATATGATGCATAATGTGCCTTCAGCCTGCAAAAAAGAACAGGACAAATGACTCCTCAAATATGAGTTTAATCGGAGATTTATGTCTCTGTAACTTTTTTCCTCCCCAAGTAAAAAAGTGCCAAAAGGTCAACATAAAGGAGGCAACTGGAATACCACAAGAAAAACCATGAAAACAAGAAGTCAAATCAATAAGAGGTTTCATAGTTTTTTAAGCCATATCTTTTGAAACAATCCATCCAGTTTTGACCTGTTCTTAATCCTTGATACACGTATTGCACATTAATTTTTGTTAATTTCTGTTTTATTGCAAATGGACGATATTTCATTGGAAAAGAAGAGAATTACAGCTATTATCTACCTACCAACTAACATCCTAATCTAGACAAATACGATTACTATTTCTTTCTTCACTGCACATTACATTTAGAATACTTAACCACTTTGATTCTTCATAACAACTGAAAGTTAGATATATAATCTCTCAGGAGAAAAATAGGACACTAAGCTCCAAAAAATACTGCATTTTCCAAAAAGCTGACACACAGAGGATGTCAGTGAATAGTGCTCTCTTGCACTGGTATGTATGGATTTCAAGGTTAAAGATGGAGAATATGTAGTTCCTATTACATAAATTTATTGCTAACACTATTGACAATCCAAATTTCTGTGACTTGTTTAGATAAAAGCCACTCCCCTATGTTTTTTTTTTAAAGAAGTACTGGCATGAACGTGTGCAAAGAAAAGATTCTAATTTCAACTCTTTCGCCTGGCCCAGTGATCTTCAGGTGGACAATACAAAAGTTCTGCTTATGGAGGGAAAGAAGCACAACAGTTAATAGAAAACTTACAGAATTCCCGAATGAAAAAATTATGTAATTAAATATTATAAAATAAACTATTGCAACTCATTACCAATCATAGAATGGTTTGGGTTGGAAGGGACCTTAAAGATCACTGAGTTCCAACCTCCCTGCCATGGGCAGGGGCACCTCCCACCAGACCAGGTTGCTCAAAGCCCCATCCAGCCTGGCCTTGAACACCTCCAGGGATGGGGCAGCCACAGCTTCTCTGGGAAACCTGTTCCAGCGTCTCACCACCCTCACAGGAAAGAATTTCTCCTTCTGGTATCTAATCTAAATCTCCTCTCTTCCAATTTAAAACCGTTCCCCCTTGTCCTGTCGCTGCACTTCCTGACAAAGAGTCCCTCTCCGGCTGTCCTACAGGCTCCCTTCAGATATTGAAAGGCCGCTCTAAGGTCTCCCCAGAGAGAACCAGTTAGGACTTATTTACAACCAAAACAACATAGCCAGTTTCACACCGGAAGTTCAAGATGTAAAAGGACAGAAAATACCAGCTATGGGAATCACAAATGCAAAGGTTCCGAACTCAGTGTGACACCAGCTACCCTTAAAATGGATAGAGGATCTAAATCCAGAAATCACTACATGCTTATGGAAAAAGATTTGGATAAAAGAAAATCTCATTTTTATTTTCAACTATAAGATATACTATGTTTTATTAATGCCACATCACATTATGGAAGATCATTAGAAAATTGTTTAAGAAATCATTAGAAATTGTTTAAGACACATGGCAAAATGGTCAGATGGAATTTAAGAGAACACTAACTAAATGCAACTAGCTTTACTTCAGCACTTTAAAGTCCACAATGTTACCTCATTACCAGGTAACAATCGAAGACATCAGCTTTAATGTTACATATACAGTAATTAATTTTTTTTTTTACCTTTTAATGTCACAAATAAGCCTGTTTTTCTCCTGGATCACTCGCTTATGATGCATTCGATGGAAATCACGTTCTTTCTGCATTTTTTGGAAAGCCTCTTTTGCTTTGCTATATGTTAACAGAGAATGTAAGAGAGATGTATTAGTCTCCTCCTAATTACTTGCTCAGAGTATGCTGAATACACATAGAATTAATTTTCAGATATGCACATGCCTACTCTATGCAAGTTGGAAAGTTTTGGTAGTATGCCCTGTGGTGGAGCATGTGTATTTTTGAGGTCTTTTTGCTGCCAGCTGGTGTACAAAACCAGAGGTACTCTTCAACATTACGTTTCCTCAGTTCCTTCAGTTAGAATCCATAAGAATTCTGTCATTATAGATCTCAGACGCCAACCTTACTTTATGAAGGGGTCTGGTGGAGGTACACATTCAGATTTCAGGTGATTAGAAAACAATAATCTTCTTGTGGGTTTAAAATTCTACATGAAAATGTATTGCAATACTGATTTTCTAACATCTACATCACATCTGGAGCCCAACATAAAGGTACATGCTAGAAAGACACACACAGAAGGGTAACTGTATTGTTGCCTTGCAAATAGATTCATTTAGAGAGATTCTGGAAAAAGTTGTGCTAGAAACGTTCTAGGCTGTATTCAATCATGTTTGCAGCCCGTCACCAAATGTCCCCTGTATGTGACAGCAGGAAGGAAAAGAAATCCATTTCAAAATTAACCAAAACAAACTGATAACCTGCTATTCTCTTTAAGCACATTCTATACACAGACATAGGACACCCAGACATATTTTGAACCATAAACGTAAAAGAAAATATTCTGTATATATTCCATACATTTTCTCCTCGCCTTTACCAACAAAGGTTTGGCAGGAAAAGATTAGTAGATGAACTGTTTAATTGAAAAGGAAGCCTGAAATTGCCTTGCACAGAAATTAGGTATTTGCTTCTTGCAAAAATAAAGCTCATTTTCCTCTTCAACAGGAGTGGAAGAGCTAGGAAAACCTCTATGACAGTGGAGTATACCAAAATCACAGGTCCAGGAAGAAGACACATAACTGCCAGCACATTATATTTAATTGAACAAATAATTTATATTTACTATATACGCATTTGCTATACTTATTACCTATGCAATCTACCATTTTTATATGTGTACATTTATATGTGAATTGTTGCCTGTAGTGGGAACAGTTAGAAAGACCTTAAGGAGAGCACAATGAATTAATGCCACTATGTATCAGTCAAAGCTGAGAAAAAGACAGCAGGGAAATCAAAACAGACAAGGCTGCCCCTGCAGTAATTCTGTGAAAAGCTCAAAGGAGCTGTGGGCACACACATAGTTTTGTGTATGCATGTGCATCAGCAGTTGCGGAACAGAGTTAATTTAGGATATGGGTACTGGGATACAAAGTACAGATTATAATGCTGCTCAAACTCCTACGAACAGCAAAAGATTTGAGAGGTAAATGAATCCGTGGTCTCAGGATAGTTCTGCGAAACAACTCCATCATGATACCATTCACAAACCTGACTTGCCATAAGATCTCGAATACAAAACCTGCCCCTTCAGAGCTAAGCAGAAGGCTTATTCAAAGAGTAAAAGATGTTGCTACAGCCACAGCAAAGCCAATATCCATTTCTTTTAGTTAAGACATGTGTCAAAGGCCACAGGTCTCTCCATTTAAAGTTTTCTCAAGCAAGCAGTTTGATAAAAATAGCTGAAGGTGGCAAGGTTCAATAAAACCAAGAAGGGATTTTCGGAAGTGAGTTACATGCCCTGCTCCCACTGAGTTCAGGTGGGACTTTATTCCCCGACATGCTGCAAGTTGTAGCCCTAAAACTTGAACTGAAATAAAGACAGTTTTAGAAACCGTATACTCTCATGCTTTTACCCTAGATTATCTAGTTTATACAGTATTGAGTAGCAAGGACGGTAGATGTACCAAAATTAAGCAGATGCATTTAAATGTGGCACACAATACAAAAGTCTGTGGTTTATTTTTTTCCATTGTGTAAGTGGAGAAATATGTGCAGGAATGGTTAGATTTTGGCAGAGTAATAGGAGATCAGCTGAGGATTTTATTGCTGGTGATAGCACTAACAGTAGTAATAAACAGTATTTCCAGGATTGCTTTATATTTTGACTAATACTGTAGCTGTAAACTGGTTATATATTTGTGAGCATGCTTCCAAAAAAAGAAAGATACCTGCAAATATTTAAACTTCCTAACTGAAGTTTGTGAACACACTTACAAACCTCAGACAAAAGCTGTACACAACTTTCATTCCATTTACCTAATAAATTCCTAAATGTTTAAAGACATTACAAATATCACAGCTAGCAATCTCTGTGATTAACACAACCTTAAACCTGATATACAAAATACAGATATAAATACAAAGGCAATATAAAGAGTCTGGCTATAGGAAAACAGCAAAATATATGTGATTGAGGCTATCATCAAATAGGCAGATTTTAATATTATTATAAAATTACAATCTATTATCCGACTCACAAGCGAATATTACTAGAATATTAAATGCTTGAATGACACAAATCATCACTGAAGACACTGAATTACACTTAACTAATCTCCTGTAATAGTTAACAATTTTCAGAGATGTTGTTTTTAAATTTTTCTTCCATATTGGAAAGAAAATCTATGCTTCCATTCAAAAAATATTGCCACAAATAACAACATCCCTTACCAATCAATCAGGGTTCAACTGTAGCCTTCAAGATAAAAGAAAAAAAAAGGGAGCACATTTAAAATATACTTCAACTACTGTCACATGGCAAACCAACATAAAATTAGTTTTGATTTCTATCACAACACAATGTCTGTTTTTAGAAATAATTCAAATAAAGCTCAGTAGTGTATTTAAGTTGATAACTATCACTAATAGTGGAGTAAAATAATTTCTTTAATATATGCATTCATTTTACATCTCAAGATGCCTTCAGACATTGGACAACCTATTAAAAATACATACTCATTGTATACAGCAAATCTTTAAATAATGAAATGTCATAGTGAAATGTAACCAACGTCCTGAAATCTACTCTATTTGCCCACCTGCTTGCCGTGCAATCACGTAAATACTATATTAAAATACCCAAAATAAAATTACAGTTAATTCTAGACACTGAATCTCTTCCACCAATTGCTAAACAACATCAAAGCAGAAGGTAATTGGTTTACAGTCATTTAATATGGGCCCTCATACTGCCTAAGTCCCAAATAACATCTCTCTTCTGCAAGATGATTGTTGAGAGTACCAACCTCGGAAATACCAAATGTAATTAAAAGCTTTCTTCAAATACACTTCACAGCACAGTATCTCACAATTAAAATTTTCTGTCTAATCCACAGAGCAAAATACGAGACTTTCTTTATTCACAAATCCTTAGTTTCTAACCAGTCAAATTAGCATTTCTTCAGTGCTCTTAGGCATTCTGTTTTCAGTGTAAGCTGGTGAATTCTTTCATAATACTTGAAAACTCAAATTGTCCTTCCAGTAATTTTGGCTCCTGCTGGGATATTTTCCATATCATAGCAAGGGTACTGACTACAGTTATTGAGTGTATGAACAAGGAAAAACGTCGTTAACAGTCACTACAGTAAATGGATTTACTATAGAGTACTATGATCAGGCTTTACCCAAAAGACACAAAGGAATTCTGTAACTCATGGTATGTACAGCAGAAATGCTCAATTTCACACATTACTCCAGAAACAGTACTAGTTTAATTCATAAATTATTCAAAACAAGTCAAATGAATATCACAGAAGTGCCAAACTTTTAACATCAGTTAGTACCAATGAAAACTATCAAAGTTATTTGAATTAAAAAGGTTGAAAAATGTAGTAGTGACCATAAGCACAAACCAGTTTTTATATCTACATATACTGCCCCTTCTAATATTAGGAAAAGGACTAAGAAAATAAAGCTTTCCCTACAAGCGGAGAGAGGAGGACTAATTTTAATATAATTTTAACAAGGTACATGCAGAGTAAGTGTAGTATTTAACAGTGAATGCCAATGAACAGAATTTACCCACTTTTAATTTGTGTCATATAGAATTGCCCTATATCTCACTATATCTCACTCAGTATTCTCTCTGGAATACTGAACAGGTGACACGAGTCACTTGTTTACCACTTAAGAATTGTTATTTTAGATTTCATCAAACATTAGAACGTGAAAAGGCTGAGCACGGCTTCAGTTCACAGATTTACTTATTTTCTTAGCACGGTTCACTTCAGTGACTGTTGGGAGTTTTATTTAACAGACAGCCTACAGGAACCTAGCAAATTGGCAATGTCTTTTCCCTCTTCTGCTTTCTCCCTGTTGCACAATATTATGTCATCTTTCAGCTTCTTAACTAGGTATCTTCCATAAAAAAATTTCCTGCCACCCCATAGAGTATATAGACATTCTTATGGGAAAATCCCAATTCCTTCACAAGCATGGTGAAAACGGTTTTAAGCTTTGTGTTCTTAAACAATCGCGAAGCAATGCAACAAAACCAGGAAAACCGTTAACAAGTCACAATCCACTCAGATAATCTTGTTATAGCATGTTCTGCTTCATAGAGGGGGAAAAAAAACTGGGAAAAAAAGGTGGGGAAAAAAAAAAACAACGAGGAAAGCCTGTTAAAATTACTACTGATAATAATAAATTTCAGAAGGGCCAGATTTTGTCTTTCCTTCTTTTACTATGCCTTACTGCTTCTTACTCTCCCACTCAAATGAGAGACACAATCCCTAACCATCCATTGTCCAAAGACACTGCAGACTAAAAAGACTGTTTTCTACATGGCCCATCTCCCAGTGCAACAGTATATTTAGACTACACAATATTTGACTTGATCATTAAGCTGTTCGAGTATGGGCAATTAATTTATTAATTTAAAATGTGATACATCATTATCACTGGAAAATAATTTGATTATCGCTATTATCAGCAGCAATGATTACGATCTGAGTAGTTATTTTTCATATAAAGGAACAATCTAAATGAAAATTAATAGCTTGAGCAATCTTGAGGAAAATCAAAGAGATGGGAGATAACATTTTACTACAGCTCCATATTTTAAAACTGTGCACTGGCAGAATCCAAGTGAGTGGATTATTAGGTCTCAGGGTAAATTCTCAATAAACACATATATATGCAGATGTACCATTCTTCAGAAAAGGCTACGTTACATGTAGTTCATTATTGCATCTCTCCATTATAGAGGCTAAATATTTTAACTCCCTTACGACAAAAGTACAACTGACTTGTAAAATCAGCTACTACAATGTACACACAAGTATAATAAATTATGGTCATTTACACTGAAATACCACTTACCAGTAAGGCCAAAGTGACAGATTTTTTGCAATTAAAAAAATGAAGAATAAACATATACTGATTTTGTTCCTATGGTGATGTTTTGTGGTAGCTGTAATTTATAGTACTGTATTTTAATACAAAATGCACATAACCATTTATTTTCTAGTTCTACATGTTCTATACATATTTTCTAGTTCTACTCTCATGATTCATAGTAATTTGTTGTGATTACTGGGTATTGAAAATTACTTTCTATAGCCCAGTAAATACAAATAAAAGAAATTAAGATTTAGGTTTCTAATAGAGCTCAGAGAAAATTACACTTTAACAAAAATGTCATCTAGAAGTAAAAATATGCACAGCTAGCATAACAAACAGGAACTTCTTATTTCCATTAAGTACTTGGGTTTACTTTATCTGGCCATTTACTACTGTATATCAAAGTTTCATTAAAACCAAATAACATACTTCGCAGCAAGTTTATAGTTTTCCAAATCTTTCCTCAAACGCATGTTCTCAGCTTCAAGTTGCTGGTTGCAGGTATACACAGTCGGAACTAATCCAGCATCTTTGGGTGTGAACACACCTCTCTCTATGAATTCATACCTAGTAGAAAATAAAAGGGAGAGAGATTTTATTCCAGGTTTCCTTTTTCTCACTTCACTGATGTCTCCCTTCTCATGCTAACATTTACCTAAAGTAGAATCACAAAGATATTTATAATCTCATTAACAATTACTAACAAGTACTACCCCACCACACTGTGTTCTATTTTACTGCTTTTCATTCTAAAATGTATTATTTTTCATAAGTCAAAAGACATGTCCTGTATAACGCAGTACTTCAATTTAAACAATTGTTCTTTTCCTTCCTTTCTTCCAAATAACCTAAATAAAAGCTTAAGTAAAAGACACACAAAAATATTCTTGTTAAAATGACATTTGTATATACTCACAGTTCTTTTTATCTCATACACTCAAATATATGCAAGATTATTTTTTTTATTGAGGACTCAAATAAGATGACAAAGCTCTGGATAACCTGGATGAATAATAACATGAGCTATCTTCAACATGGGATGCAGAGCTCACCTAGGTAAATGTCTTCATTATTTCCTGTTTACTTATGTTGCCCTCTCCTTATTTAATTATATTAACCAATATTTACTTATTTTACCAGCCTCTGAGAAAACAGGATTCCATGATATAGAAGCCTGAAGGGTGCTTTAGGTAAATAAGTGCACAGACTAACGTGTATTTTGTGAAGTAAAAGGGAATCTGGAGCAGCATTAATGCTGTGTAGCAACCTAGGCATCTCAATTGCCCCGAGCAATGAAGTCTACTCAGTCAGTCTCATATCTTTTAGGACTATCCACCTTTTGGTGGGTTGTCAGTGAAGGCTAAGAACACTCTAACAGGGAGTAAAAAAGACATAGGTATTGAAACAATTCATTTTAGGCTTAATTTAAAGGCATTTCAATACAGAGCAACTTAAAGTACCTCAGTATATTCTATATTGAAAAAAAAATAAAAAAAAAAAAAAGAAAAAAAGAGTGGTGATAGTAGAATGGATTCAGAAAAGCTAAATTTGATCAAAAAACCATGAGCAGAAGATAAATGCTTTTGCAGAATCACGCTTGCTCCAGGAATAAGCTACCAGTATTTTCTAAACTATTTCCAGAGACGCCAAGATTCAAGTCTATATATACGAGCGTAAGATACTTCTGCGCAAGCAGACATCATAGAGGTGATTCCAGAGTCCAGTACATGTATGCACAAACACCTATTTATCCCAGAAGACCTTCAGTATCAACTTTTACAGTCCTACTAAAGACATTGTGCACAATTGGAGCCATGGTATCAGTTCAGCAGAGGTTCAATGGAGCTGTAAGTAATTTATATCAGACAAAGACTACAGGCTCCCATTCTTCCCTGCTGATCTTGACTGCAGCTGGAAGATGTTCTGGATGGGAACACACTAGAAGGAATAATATGAACATTATTTGCCTTTTCAAGGGAAAAATATATTGAATCTGTGCTCCCCCCCCCAATTAATGAAGGAAGTATGAAAAGAACAGAAGGAACTTGAGATAAAAATTATACTAAATCCCATCTTCCGCGGTTGGACTCCTGCAACAGATTTGAAACTTGAAGACAGTAAGCACAGCATTCCTAGATTGATAAAGCATGTTGCAGAAACAAAAAGTGTTTAAAGAATAAGGTATTCTTACTTGACAAGCAACTAACTTTTAAGACCCTCCAAAAAATTGAAGGGAATGTTTGAAACCTATGTCCAAATGACTTCCTACGCTCAGCTACTTACCTGCAGTCTGTGGATACTTCTAGAAATGCTCATACCTATGAATTAAGCTGTCACTCACATTCACCACCAGTAAATGAAAGATTTTTGAAAAGTTAAATGAACACATCCAAAGCAAAATTAATTCTATCATCACTTCATTTTCTTAAGCAAATTATAGCAGCAACAGGCTTAAATAGTAAGGAAGAAGCTTAGTAATTTTCTCCTTTCTGTCTTTTTTTTTTTTCTTCAAATAAACACTGACTGATTATCAGGTCCAATTCCTATTGGAAATATGGAAAATAAGGGCACTTTTCCTTGCAAATGATCACAATTCTACATGCTCCTCTATTTGCCAGAAAACATTCTCCACTGAACGCCCTAACTGCACCTCATGAAACCCATCAAATTTCTGCACGAATACACATCAAACATGGATAATTGATGAAATTAGCCTCCAGCAGAGCTAAGAACTCTGAAATACAATTTTAACGAAATACAATTAATACCAATAAATTCATTATGCCCTTGTCTAAGAAAACTACTAAAAATGAAGGCTTTTGTGCATGTAATAGAAATGGAATAGAAAACTACACAACAAAATTGCATTGTGAACTTTCATTATCTCTCATCACCCTAGTCCCGTAAAACTTATAGAACTTCTACATACCTAACCAACTGCCAAATAGCTATTGTTCTCACTTCTTTCCATCAGAGAACTGTGATGCAAATTAGTTAGTTCCGTGCATGCACAAGCTAAGCTTTTCAGAAGAACTGAGTTGTTATTCTTGAATCGCTATTTAAAATTAACCAAGAATCTGGAAACCTAAGGAACAGATGGTTAACTATGATTTTATGATCAAAGCCCACTGTAGACTGACTAAAAAGAATACATTATTACTATATACATCACATTGAAATCAACTTTCTAAGAGTTCTACAGGAATCAGCTGCAGACAGGCCCTGGAATAAACTACTATGTAGCTCAGGATAATCCTTTACCAAGCGGTAACTCACCTAGAGATGCATTCAGGGATTAAAATATCAACTTTTAGCTTTTACAAGAACTTCTTACTGAAAATGATAATTCCAATTGATAACCTCTTAAACAGTTTCAACAGAAGGCTAAGAAAGAAAAGAGCACAAAGAAATAAACCACCTTTTCTCCCTAGCATACTCCTCCTCTGTTATGGCATATAAGTAGAAAATTTATATTACCACTTTATGCTTGTTCTGTAGGCAAGAAAGTAAGTATGTCCATGTAGCTTTTTGCAAATCAAACTTGAGGTTACTTCACTTGTGTTCTGAGCTAGTTGAATACATCAACTGTATCTGGTTTTGTGTTACACTGCCCTGGAACTGATAACCCTTGTCTGTCTCAGGATTTATGAACTTAGACCACAACAGACATTAATGTGACCACATGATTTCCAGGAACAGAGAGCAGAGGAGACAGGTCTGTGTGAAATAAACAGATTGTTTCCACTGTCTTCAGGGAGTTGTGACATGGAGGATTTTTTCCATCTTCTCCATTCTGCAAAAAAGATTATTTTTTTTTGCAATAATTCTACATTTGTGCTCAAAGAAAATATAGTAGTTTTGTTGCATGTGCTCTGTTATGCACAACCCAAGCAATCTTTTCAAGGCATACACAAGACAGACATGGCTTTTAACCTTGTTTCATCATGTAAGTTTATTCATAGTTTTAACCACATCAAAAAGAAAAGAATTTTCAATTCATGTTTCCATAATTAGTCTGCAGCTCTTCTTTTACTCACATGCTGAACCACTGCCAGGTCTCTGGGAACATTTAGTCAGAGATTACCAGTCCAATGAGTGTACTAATCACAGCGATAGCTCCGTGCATATGTGTGAACAGCAAATGATTCATCTGTTCATCAGACTGGCAACATGCTGCCAGAAGCAGCGAGCTCTTTGGGATTAAGAGGTATAGACTGTCAAATGCATGAATTTCCAGTTGATCAGCCCTTGCACTTCACGCTCTAAAGCTGTCAATCCAATATCTTCAAAAAGCAACAAGAGAACTATAAAGTCCTTTATATCAAAGGAATAGAAAATGTAATGGGTAAATAAGATATTCTAAAAATCATTTAAGTCCAATTTTAAGTTCCTTAAAGTATAATTGAAGGGAAAAAGTGTATGTACAAAATCAGTACAAGTGTGATAAAATTATTCCTTACATCAAAGAAAAAAGAGGGGGTTTGGCTTAAAATAAAACATAATCACATCATGACATTTTATACAGCTGGATAGAATAACAGAATGTTTTCTCAAACTCTGAAATAAACACAGATAATTTGGTCCAAATTAAGTGACCTTTAGATCTCAGACAGACAATTATTTCAAAGCAAGCCTTTTGATAAATTTTCTCTACGTTAATTAATTTTTCATTTTAAATTCCATTAGTACTTGATCACCACAGCATGAGAGTAAGAGCGCCGTCCCAATACATAATGAGGAACCTGAGTACACTAATCTGCTCTCACTGTCATTAATATTGTAAATTATCTATTTCAAACCAACATGAAACATTTTGAAATAAGGTATTAATGCAGAAAAAGTCTCAATACAGTAAGATTAGATCCTTACATGCTGAGCTCATTTGTAATGCTACTGGAATTAAAATTATTACTTAGGAAAAAAAAATATATGTACAGCTAAGGATTTACAAGATAAGGCCTGCTAAGACCTGCTCTAGCTCTGTTAAAAAGCAATCTGAATTTTGCCACTGATATATATTCGAACTCTAAGTGCTTCAAAGAAAGCTGTAGTTTCATAAAAAGGTCACTATTTATATCTGTCTAGCATTAATTATCTTTTTCCATAAAAACTGTTAAACTTCTTCAAACTTAATACTATTCGTATCAGTTCTTTTGTTCAAAAAGAATAAAGAACTATAGCGCTCCTTCTCTAAGGAACCATTTAAGTTACAGTTATGCTATCAAAAACCAGATCGTTATTAATTCCAAAGGCAATGCCCGATTAGTGAGCTCTACACTAGTGAGACCACAGCCTTGCAAACGACAGCAATGATCCCCCATTAGTGAATATTTCTGAGAAAATTTAAAAGCTTCAAGGCTTTTATAGGAAAAAATGTTTCTAACTTTTCAAATTTACTCATTTTCAGATTAAACAATTTCAAAAGACCTTATTAAAAAAAAAAAATCTCTGATTGGCTCACATTTAAAAACTGTCTGCAAGGTAATTCAAAGAGAGGTGTTTCCATTTCTCAGAATCTTCCCAATGTAATTTGTAGATTCAAAGCAAGCTTGTAACTGAAAGTGTTTCAATAGAACTTCATGACAAGTGTCATCTTTTGCTCCAAAATAATTTGGCTCTCCTCTCAAGCTTTGTATCATTCCTGGCGCATCATTCTTAATTAATACTGAACAAAAGTATATATATCCTGGGGGATTCCATATATGAAAAGAGTGGCTGAGGAAGTGGAGGAAAGAACAAACCAATCATATTATTTTGACTGCTGTACCAAAAATCAACAAGTATCAAAAATTTTGATTAGTCTACTTAAAACACAAGGAAACTATGAAGAACACCCAAACCTACCCAAACAATCAAGGTGCAAATACTATAGCATACTACAAAATATTCAGTTTTTACGCAAGCATCCACATTCTAGAAAGCAAAAAAATAACAAAACCACATGATTTCTAAGCACTGCACTGCTGAAATGAAATGCTGATCATTTTTCATTGGACTCATTTGATCCATTGATGACTTCAGTGTAGCTGGTTTCTAGTTTTCATTGGTAGTCAGTGGAGAGAGGAATATATTTGAAAAAACCTAATTGAGTTCATTTTGTCTTAAAGGAGATGGCTTAAACAACTCAGGTGAGCTGCATCCTGAAAATGAGCGTTTCTCTTCACTGGTCACAGAAGAGGCCTAACCTGATCACTTCAGACTCATAAATGTCTAGAGTTAGGTGAAATGCATATAGTGCTTCAAAGGTACCCATTTATGAGCTCCCTGGAGTCAGCTATCTTGAAAGTCTGTCCTTAAAACAATAGTTTGTGTCCTCATTCTCAACATGAATATATTTATTTGGTAAAACACCATGTACTTAAGAACAATTTGTACTCAGAAGAGTTTTCTGGAAATGTATCCTGAAATACTGGAAATATTTGAATCCTGAGCACCTACTTCCTAATTCTCAAAGTAACACGGTCATTTAAAATATTTTACCATTCAGTTTGGAAGCAGTCAAGGGTTCTGGACATTCCCAATCTGACCAGGAAATTGCAGAAGAAGTCATCCATCGCTTCAGGTATTTCAGACACTGATTTCTCAGAAGTCAGAACTGATTCCAAAGCCTGAAATTAAAATTTGATAATTGTTATTAAACCTATAAGAGAAATGTAATTATGTTACCTTCTATTTCTGAAGTCATCTGAAGTCACACATCTACTGGAGTACAGCTGAATGTTTCCCTTGTCTTTATTGATCACATCTGTAAGCACTGATCCTTCTAATGTCAAGATCTGTGAAAGGTTACAGAGAAGTAACTCAAAAATCACCCGATTGAAGCAAGTATTCTGAACCTCACATACTCTCACATGGACTTGAAACTATTTCAACTGATTGACTATCTTGTATCTCTGACCAGAGAGAAAACATTAGTTCTCAAACTCCTGCACCCTTCAGAACTACTGATAAGATAAAAGATAAGATAACCTACTGATAAGGTTGCCCTTCAGAACTACTGATAAGAAAAATCAGTACTTCATCTAATGAAAAATGCTAAAGTCCAAAGTGATAGAAAAACGCCTTATGTTCTTTTTGTAATGATGCATGCAATGGAGAGACTGAAAGAAGTGCATCTCCATCATTACATCTCTTATGAAGTTTCACAAAGATCAATTCTACCTCTTCTTCTCAACATCCATATGCAGACGCTGAACAAAGCTGCCAGACAACATTGCTACAAGTGTTAGCACAATGCAGATGGTGCAACAAGCCTTCATATGCAGCTCCTCCAGTGCCATCAAGATAGACAGCTATTCACATAAGATCAGCTCATGGGTCAAGCACAGTTGCCAAAAGCAGGATCAAAACAAAACAGAGCAATCATACGACAGAGAGAGAAAAAAAAAAATCCTTTTCACAGCTTTTTGTTGCAATGCAAATTTTTTTCCTTCACCCAATCCCATCCAGCCCACTCGGAGCATAGCTTGATATTAAGCTCCCCTAGAGAGATTTCAAGATGCAGGGAGTATGAAAAAAGTAAAATATAACCCAGTCTGTGACTACCCACGCCTCCCCTAGCAAAATACATTTAAAGATAACCAGATGAGAGAGACTACTGCAACTTGGCAGCCAAAGAGATGGTCTTAATTCATTCAGACTTCAAATGGATTACAGTGGCTTGACATATCTAAATGTGAAGCTCTCAGCATCTGGAAACTCCACACAGGGCACAATGCTACAATATACTTAACAACACAGGCTGCTAAGACAGATACTGCATTACACATGCCTGCCTCCTGGTGAAAGGATGACAGAAAAAATCTGGGCTTGACAACTATCACTTAGAGCGCTCTTGAAAGAAACTCAGATTCTACGGTAACATGCGCTACATATTTAAAAAAAAATAATAAAATACCAGTGTAGTGAACTGATAAGAAGTAGAAACAGCTTCCACAGATGCCTACCTGCTTTTCATTTCAATACTAAGGAAACTGAAAAAAATTCCAGTGAGATATTCATCAAGACATGCTAAAGGCTGTGACTACAAATTATTTCTTCTATCCATTTAAAAAAAGAATCTGTAGGCCAGGGATTTTTGATAACTCCATCCATTTATGGCTTATTCATGTCCTTAGTGGGAGCTCTATTAACATGACTGCATACATTACCTGGACACAAAGGCATTTCTCTTGATAAAATAAAAACACTGGGAAAATCTCATAGCCATTTTGTATAATACAGAAAATGTTGTGTTCAATCCAAGCAACCTACCTAATATAAACAGAAAGAAATGTACATGTACCATCAAGGCCATGTAACGCTCTATTATGAATAATACAGTATGCCAAATGCAATGTAATATTTAGCATATTTTCATTACTAGAGATACAGTGCATCAGACAGGTCTATTTTCTAATTGTGGTAAGACAAGAACCAAAGAGAGCACATCTGTAGACATGCAGCTGCATCCCTTTTCTTGCTTCTTTTCTTTCTTTATTCTAAGTGAGGCAAATGTCTAATATTGTTGCTTGTAGCTTCCCAAACACATCTATAAAGGCAGCCTTCGGAAGAAATGACACTGTTTGATTCCCTTAATAAATGGAAATATGATAGGAATTCATGTCATCCGTGCAGAGGAGAATTTATTAGCTAGGTACTAGCACTGAGAATCATTTCAGGAACTGACGCCCAAGCAGAGAACAATATAGGGAAAAATGAATGCAGTCTAACAGGCAAGGTACTGGAACAGGGCCTCAGGAAACCAGAATTAAATTCCTAGCTCTTCTGAAGACTTTGTGAGTCTTTAGGCTGACCAATTTCTTTAACTTAATCTTAACCATAGAATGGCATAACAGTAATTTTTTGTATATAGTTACCTATTTAGAAATGAGGAAAATACGATCCAATTGATGTGGTACAGACACCCTGTAGTAGCTATATAGACAGCATCTTACTAAAGGAATCTGACCATTAATCAAAATAAACAAACTAAATACTTGCTTTGTGAAATATATCTTGGTTAATTTTTTTGAATTAAAATATTCAAAACATTTTAATTACAAGGACTGCAAATATGGTCAGGAAAATAAGTTAATTGCTACAAGCATAACTTTAAGGACTTCTTCCTTGCACAGAAATTTTTGCGATAGTGTAGATTAACACCAAATAAATTAATAATTTCTCTGGAAAACAAAATGAGATGTTCTTGCAAAACTTATTAAACTAACAAAAAATAAAAAGGTAATTCAAAGATTTTTAACAGAGTTAAACATATCAGATCTACATAAAATATAAGGTTAATAAAGGGCAACATGACTTTAGATTACCATTTGGGATATTAAGAAAATTAAGATCTATTGAAGTGTAATAGCTGTAACTACTAAAGAAAGTAATTCAGGCAGCTTTCTTTTGTGCATGGTTTTCCAGAAGTTCTGTATCCTTTTCCTAGGATCCTCATCAGCTGAATTTTTTATTTTAAATGCAAAATATTCTACTGTTTGTGTTTTAAAATACTTTATGTTACTTTACACTGTCTCAAAACAAGGACAACAGAAAAAAAATATCATGTCCATGAAAGGACAAATGATGACTAGAATGGGAACAGCCAGCAGAATCACTGCTATACAAAGAACGTGTTGCCCAACACAGCTGTATTTTGAATTGGCTGCCATTTCACCACCAGACTACAGGAAATGATATTTAGAAATTAGAGCTCCATCACCCTCATTTCCCTGTTGGGATCCAAACAAAAACATTAACTGTAACTGTTGAAGGAGCCTCACCCAGCTCCTTAGAGACCAGTAATTTCACTGCATGCATGCAGAGGTCCAGAAGGAAAGCAAACATATCTCAATATCCCCTGAAGAAACGTAGCCTTAATTCCTACAGACCAATTTTTTTTTAATTTATTTTTTAAGGTGCATAGCACCATCTCTTTTGCTTGTGTTTGCTCTTCTTCATTTAGTAATTAGTGTTAATTACTTTGGAAGTAAGTTTGAAAATAAGTATTTTTCTTAGATTTTCCTCGTTATACTTGACCTTTTTAACAGAGCGTAAAAGACACCGTAGTTACTCGGTTTGGAAACTGTATATATTTATAATATCTCAATTTGGCAAATCACTTAAATATTTTTGTACGCTCACTTTATACATGCCTTCTCTAAATAATTTCTTTTCTTTAACAAAAAGATTTGCATCTTGTATTGAAATGCAATCTTTAATATGGGATTAGGTACACAAGTTACTATGACCAGCAAATATGCACAGTCACTTAAAACTCTATCACAGATTAGCTATTCCAGGATAAGGCTGTTACCTAATTTAACCCATTCTAGCCAAGATTAGAAACTAAAAATTGAAAAAGTGTACCAATTATTTTTCACATGAAAACAGCCTTTTACTGTGCTTCTTACCTCAGAGTTTGGATACTGATTCAATATTAATTCACAGGAAATAACGCTTCTAACTTGGGTCTCTCAAAGCATCCACTGCAGCACTTAGTTTTTCCAGTGAATTAGCACCAAACAATCTAGTCACTGAGCCTCACAAAATATACAGTATATCATTACGAAAGCTGTCAAGGAACTATCAAGTGTATTAAAACATTTTCTATTCATGTCTTTCTGTCTAAAGACTGAAAATATTATTTCCATTTCAAAATTATGGAAAAATATGAAGCCTCCAAATAATGAGTCAAGAAGCAAGAAGGCAGATATCTATTAGCATAAGAACAAAATACAAGAGAATCTGAGTTTAAGCATACTTCTTTTGTTTTAAGGAAAGGTAATACTTTTTTCAGTTTGATTAAATGGGATAGATATTAACACATTGTTTCCTACCACTCAAAGTTCAATCAACAAAGAGGCAAAAGGTTACTTAATTACAGCACTGTCAAAAGATCAATAAATTAAAAATATCCTTCCTTGTTTCACTTTTTATTTGAATGTCAACTCATACAGTAAAACAGACATAACTTGGTTATCCCTAAAGAATATTCAGAATTTCCACTACTAGGTTAGCATCAAGTCTTAAAATTGTATGCCATCTTTCTCTTCATTTTCAGGTATACTCAGTTTCTAAACACAGAAGACTCCAGTATTGTCAGTCTTCATTCAAAGTTTGATCTAAACCACAAAACTGGTCTGTTGATATGAACTAGAAAAATGCACATTTTTCCTCCATTTTGATGTTAAGAATTATTCACATAATGATATCTTTTCATTCTTAATCATTTGCTTTTGCAAAACCAAGACTATGATGAGAGCTTACTGATGAGGCTATAAGATAATGGTGATATTAGAAACACAGCAGGGACAAACACTTTGCCATTAGATTGTTATAAGCAAGTAAATTCAGGTAAATCGCATTTTGGAAAATGCGTCATAACACTCCTATTGTGTAACTCTATTACATGGCTGTTTTGAAATCAAACTGTAAGAAGTGTCAAAAACTCATGGTGTGAAATGATTGATAATTTCATTGATATTTTGATTTAACATAGTATAACAGCCCATTCTTGATTTTCAATACACCCGTCCTGTTTTGGGCCAGACCGGCCACTGAAATGACGAGCAAATGGTCTCCCCCACCTCTCTCTCCAAGGACAGGAGGGAGTGAGAGAAAGAGACTCACGAGTTTAGAAGAAACTAAACTACTTTAATGAAATATTAATAATCAAATAAAAAGAACGTAATGAAATATATACAATACATAAAATATCAGTATCGAGCTCCCAGGATGACCATCAGGTCACCTGCAGACACTGGGAAAGCCCCAGACTGGACTCAGTGGCAGGCGAGAACTGGGTCTGGATTCAGGAATGCATGGATTGGGATCAAAGGCAGACGAACAGACAGAGTCCTCCTCAGCTGCCCACCACTAAAGAAAGAGAGGTGAACCCTTTGGTCCCTCAGCTTGTATACTGAGCATGATGGAGATGGGATGGAATACCCTGTTGGTCAGTTTTGGGTCACCTCGCTCCTTCTGCTCCTCCCTACCCTCTGCTTCCGACCCTCCAACAGGGCATATAACAAAGTTAGCTGACCTTGGTTGTTATAGCACTAAGTATAAGCAAGAGCCCCTCTGCATACCATTCCTTGGCATAATTATAAATAATCAGGTCCTATCTCTCAGAGAGCGAACAGTTTCTCCACAGTATGCTGTTAATTTCAGAGAGTTCAGTTAGTTAGAAGAGCCTTAGCTGAAAATTAAAATTACTGAACAGAAAATTGGTTCTGTTTTACCTCAAACCATGACAATATCAATAATATTTTTTAACAGTGTACAAGCTTCTGGGGGTCTTAAGTATATGCAGTTTCTTTCTGTGTCAGGGATCACACTCTCAATCTACTCAAATAAAGAAATAAACCCTAAAATACTGATGTGTTTTCATAACATTAATATGTTTTAAATAATCTGTCTATATATTTCTTACATGTATTTGCAATATCAGGTTGTTTATGGAACATAAACCGAAAAAAAGTTAAAGGAAGATGAAACCCAGGAAACTCAAGTTGCCTTTTCCACTGTGGCATATGTTTACCCCTAGAAAGTTCTAAAAAAATAAGAGAGAATCTTTTCCACACAAATATTTCATAATTAAAGTAAATTACGATATGCAAATTTTAAGCCACTAATGCCAACTGAACTACAAAGTCTTAGAATGTTTAGGAAGTTCTTACTAAAATTTGGGCATCTTCAGCCTGCTCTTGAATAGTCTGCAAAGCCTTTGTCAGATCCTCATCATCTTCCTGAAGACTAAATTCATCATCTGCTGGAACCTAAACGAAATGATTTAAAGCTAGGTATCAACATATTTTATACATCTTTCCACTCCCAATAAAACTACTGAAAATAATCTCGTTCTTGTTACAATAATATTTTGCCATATTTAAATAGAATTTATATTACCAAAATATTTATTATAAACTGAAATATCTGAATAGAAATACCTGTGTCTTCAAAAAAGTATTTAACATAAAAATAAAAGTGAAACATAACAAATCAACTGACACTACATCTTCTCTTGAAAAAGAAAGACATGCCTAACATCATCACACTTTACAAAAAACAGATTTGTGTGATTTCTCCTAGGATGTTTTCGTGGCTGATAAAGTAAAATAAAAGAATGAAACATTAATACTCTACCACATATATCAGAAGATTATCAATTTAGTAAATTACCTCTTCATACTGATAATCATCTTTAGAGTCGTCCGTTATGGTAAATTCTGCAGATTTTGTTAAGTCTGAAACAGCTGGTGAATGTGATGAGTTCCAACTTAAACAAAAAGGTATCACAAAACAGCCACCGACAAATCTGTTATCACCACCTTTGCCCTTCTTTATGACACAAGACTCTACACTTTCAAGGCTTCTTTCACCCTTTAGGTGAACATGCCCAGTTCCAGTGAAAAATATGTACACAGATTCAAAGTTTTCATAGCAGGCTTAAACACCATTAAAATTTACCTCGTCAGATCTGTCAAAATTAGAAGTCAGACTGTTCTGAATTAAACATTAGCTAAATTCTGCTCTTACCAACACAATCATCAGTTTTCATAGGGGTCTTACTGTACTGAGACTTCTACAGACTTTATGTTCCTAAGCATAACTAACTTCATGCTCTCAGAAAATGTTTTTGTTTTTATCAAATTCAGATGTACAACTTCAAACACAAGCATCTGAGATCAAACACCAAGTACCAGAAGACCATTTACTGAAGTTGATACAAGTGCCTTAATAATTGCAGCACAACAACAATAAAAAGATAAGGAACTTTCAAAATGTAAAAATTCATTTGGTGATTATCTACAGTTCTTCCAAATGCTTTAGAGTCAAACTTTTCATTAAAAATAACTACAAATGTTGTAAAATTAAACCCAAATAAACATTTTTCATATACTAGTCTTACAGCACACAAAAGCATAACAAAAATATTTTTAGCAAGATATTCTGTTGACAGCCTCCCTAGGAAATCAGCCTACAAATGACCCATGTAAACAAACCAGAAATTAACTTCTGAAGAAAAGCTGGCAATTTAGTACTTCACATATATGAAATTTAAATGGTAACTTCAATATATAAAAAGAAAAAAAAAGATACATGATTTTACAGCTTTGCATCAAGTTTCCCAAGCCTGAATTATTCTCCTTAAAACCAGACCTTTTGCTACAGTTCTCACAGTACAGTAAATGATGTAAAAGTATCATCTGCATTCAAGACCCCAGCATCACAGCATTAACAAAGCTAAAAGTTAAATTGTAAGCCTCTGGAAGGCTAACAGCTGAAGATCATGTCCCAACAAAGGACCCTCATCCGTTTTAGAGATGTGAGGTTTGAGAGAAAAGTTGGAGAGGTGTCATTTTCTATTGCAAACCAAAAAACCAAACAGGGAAAGTCATTGACTGAACAAAGACATAGATTTCAGTAATCAAGTCAAAGCACATCTGCGTACCTCCAACTGTCCAATTAAACTACATGCTTACTATAAAAATTGCATATACTAATAGGTAGCATGAATGCTTCTTAAGAACCTCCTATGTAGGCTTAGTACACGAAAGCAAATGCCTGTAATACACGTGCTCCCAAATTAACTTCCCAAATTACTGTATCATGGACTGCAGATGTCGAACACACGACTTCAATTCAAGACACCATCTCTTTGCATCTCAAATTTGGCTTTCTGCAAAAGCTTCATTTTCTAACTTGATTGATTCCGGAATGCTTAATTCTAAAACCTGAACGACACAGAAACTCATCTCAAGAAAATGGTTGCTATGCTTTCTTTCATAAAGGGAGAGAAAAAAGAAGGAACCTCCAAACAACTTGATTTAACAGCCTAAATCTGTTCTCTATTGCACCAGAAGAAATCTGGATTAACTATTCTGACTTTAGCAGGAGGGCAAAGAAAGTGTGTGATTCAATGAACGCAGCTTTGGTACTCCAGGACCATATGTGGGTCCATCAAGGTAAAGCAAGGACAAGAGAGATGAAAATAGCTCAAGTTGAGACAGGACTTTCAAGAGCTGACCCAACAGACTTGAGGTAACAATCACGGACTCGGGCATCAGGCTACCTTCCCATTCTCTCCCTGCTCCCCAGTACAACACAAATGTTTTGGCCCTTACATCAGGGTCTGACCACATCCTAACGGAACAACTCCCAATTCCTGGACTTCCTTCAACTCCGAGGGACAAAAGTTCACCTGAACTGCTCATGACATAAGTACAGGGAAAAACAGCAAGGCAGGAACGCAAGGCAGGAGGAATAGGTTTCCTTTATTGTTCAAAAAGGCAAGAAGGATGCTTGCAGCAGGAAAGTCAAGATAAAAGATACAGTAACACTGACTGACTAGTTAGGGTAAAGTTCTAAAAAGCTTATTTTTTTAAATTGCATTAAGATAACCTAGCAGTAGCTAGCTGACTACACATTCTCTCTTTAAAGAACAAGACTTTAAAAAGTGTGGTCATGTTTGTACAGCCTGAATACTTGGGTACAACATTTTTTGTATGAAGCAAGGGACAATTTCCATATACATGTAGTAATTCCATGTACAAACTAAATATCTGCATACTTCTCTGGAACCTCAAAGTCTCTTCATTACTTTATAGGACAGTATTTGTCAACTTCAAATTAAGTTAAATAAAGTACATTTAAATAAAATAGTGTACCCAGCAATTTTTCACACCATATTTAGTGATTTGATCAGAGGCTACTTCTTCTAAAGCTAGCTTTTGTACAGCTACAAATGACTCTTCATCTCCCATCTTGACTGTTTCTTTCTGCATTTATCAAATCTTTCAATGCAGAAAGAAGCATCACTGCAGTGATATCCTTGATGAGTAAAAAACTTTCAAACACTGGTTTTTTCCTGAATTTTTTCCTGACCAGACCATCCTTGTAATCCATTATGATCTAATGTGTCATTGCAAACAGTATGCACAGACTAAAATATTACTTTTTCCTCTTTTTTTCCAAAAATCATAGCTAAGAGCACAAGAAAACTGAGGAATTATTTTTTTAAAGTACTGTATTTCCCAAAAAACCACTGTCAAGTATTTTTTTTAAACACATGTCCTGATGCGGTGCTTTTTTAAGCACACCACATATTGTGAAAACAGCTGTGCAGTTTCAAGGACATAGAAACTGAGGCACAAGCTTGCGAAAGACAACCTTCCACTTTTTTTAAAAATTGTTTTTATATTGGCTTACATCTTAATTCTAGCAAGGCAGGAAAAATTACAGTACTGTAGGGCCTAACACTTAAGCTCTAATTATTTAGCCTCCAAAACAAAGCTCACAAGATCTTCTTGACTCAGCAGCTCACAGCTACAAAACAGAATGGGTATAGCTAGTCTGACCTAATTACAACACTAGAATTTGAGTCATCTAACAAAAAATTATACATTTAAAAGCCATAAATTCCTTACGTAACTTGCCACAACTCACTCAAGAAAAGAATTCAAACTGATTTTTTTTCCTCTAAAAGCCATAACAAATAAAATTACGTCTAGGTTATTGTATCCTAATCTTTTATAACTTGGTCATACGCGCCACTAAACAAAACCACGACTGTCTAGCCAGTTAGAGTGTGGCAGGCATTGGGGAATTAAAGGAGGACCTTCAGAACAGCACATTGGGAACGTGAGTCTTAATGACAAGTCTCGTCACTCCTCTGTTGATATTTTGCATTAACCGATCAGCAACTAAAGCAAAAAAAAAGTAAGTCATGAATTTTAAGACTTGCTTTGACTGATTAGAGCCAAGGGGAGAGGGGGACAGGAGGAGACAATTACTACAGATTTCCTCAGGGTTGCTTGGGGACTCTTGACTTTTCACCAACAACGAAAAAAGCATCACACTCAAGCCAGCAAGACCCCATTGTCTCTTCAGGAAACACACACACACCACACACACATATTGGCCCTTTTTAGCCTCCAGGGACAATAACCCACAAAAAGCAGCAACAAGACCGCGGGGAGGGGGGGGGGTTCTGGCTTTCCCCCCTGCCTTGCTGTATCAAGTAACTTGGGAACCCGTGGGTCTCCCTCTCGGGATGGGTCCTGCCCCGGCTCCCCGCAGGCAGCCGGCGCCCACAGGCAGGGCCTCCCCGCCTCAAGCTGCCACCGAGGCATGCCCCGGGCTTCCCGGAGAACTGGGCCCGCCAGCGCCGCTCGCCCTCTTGAGGCGGGGGAACCGGCGGGACCCTGAGGGTACCCCGCAGACGAGGAGGAGGAGGAGGAGGAGGAGGAGGAGGAAGGATACTCTGCAGGCAGAAGGACGCCTCAGAGCCCGCCGACTCCGCCATGGCCGTTGCCTCCCCCCCCGGCCGCCGCGTGGGGCCGTTGCCGGGGGCAACGTCTCGCGAGAGGAAGCGCCCGCCCCATGAGGAGGCACCGCCGCGGGGCGGGAAAGGGGGGGAACAACGGCCCCCGCGGCGATTTAATTAAAATGAGCCTAATTTAGAGTTACTCACGCTTCACTTTTCTTGCCCCCTCCCCCCCCAAAGGTCCGGTGTTTAAGTCGCGGCGAAGTCTCTCTCAGGCGTTTTACCAGCACGGGAGCGGGCCCGGGGCCGGCCGTGAGGGGATGTCCTGAGGAGACCTCCAGGGGTTTCCAGGGTGGTCGCTGGCGAAGGCGGGAGCGGCCTCAGCGTCCCCTCAGGGCCCTTCCCGTTGGCTTCTGCGCCGTTCCTGACTAGGACAGGCTAAATTTTCTTAAGGGTAAGGAAGAACAACAGAAGGGAGCAGGAAATGGCTCCAGTCTCATAAGAAGGGGCAAATTTTTCTCCAGAGAAAATATTTTTGTAGCTGAAACAGGTGCTTGCTGTTTCACCTGAGCTCAGTGCTGTGGGCCTGATAGCTTAAATTAAGTTCATAGAATGGTTAGAGTTGGAAGGGACCTTAAAGATCATCGAGTTCCATGGACAGGGACACCTCCTACCAGAGCAGGTTGCTCAAAGCCCCATCCAGCCTGGCCTTGAACACCTCCTGGGATGGGGCAGCCACAGCTTCTCTGGGCAACCTGTTCCAGTGTCTCACCCCCTCACAGGAAAGAATTTCTTCCTGATAACTAATCTAAATCTCTCCTCTTTTAGTTTAAAACCATTAGCCCTCACCCTATCGCACCACTCCCTCCTCATCTCTCCTGTAGGCCCCCTTTAGGTACTGGAAGGCTGCCATAGGGTCTCCCTAGAACCTCTTCTCCAGTCTGAACAACCCCAACTCTCTCAGCCTGTCTTCATAGCAGAGGTGCTCCAGCCTTCTCATCATCTTTGTGGCCCTCCTCTGGACTTGTTCCAATGGGTCCATGTCCTGCTTATGTTGGGGACCCTAGAGATGGACACAGTACTCCAAGTGGGGTCTCATGAGAGTAGAGTAGAGGGGCAGAATCATCTCCCTTGGCCTGCTGGCCATGCTTCTTTTGATGCAGCCCAGCCAGTATGTTCTAGTTTAATTAAGAACAGAAATTTTCTAGGCAAAAGTTTGGGAAAGAAGTGTACCATATCCTACACATTTGTGGAGAGTACATATTATGTCTATTAGGAGTTTGAGATAAGGTTGCAGGAGCCAACAGAAAATTTTCAATTCCTGTTTTTCTTTTAAAATTAAGCTTAGAGGTTCCAGACCTAAATTTCCATTGACTTAACGGGCTTTGCATGTGGTAGGAACTCAGAATCAGGGCTTGAATTCATGTAAAATAACTGAACATAAATGCCCAAAGTCTCTCTCTCAAAAAAAGTGAAGCATTAGTAGCTGGTCTGAAAAGAGGGGCACCAGTTTTGCTTGAAGCTTTAAAAAAAATAATCTAACAATTGAAATACAGTCTGAAGATCACAGAAGATGGAAGCAGATGAAATTGAATTGCAACATTAAATCCAGTCTTTAGCCTGGAAAAACCAAGATGCAATCCTTCAGGAGGGCCTGTTACCTATGAAACTATTATTTTAGCATTTTCTTTCCAGAGACTGTCACACAGGGAAGATGAAGATTGGAAAACAATTAATAGGGAAGGACAAAAGGGTCTGTGCCTTCTTGGTTTATTGAAGGAATAGTTAAACAGCTTGATCAAAGCGCATGGGTAATAGATTCTTTAAGAAAGGCTACACAAAGATAGAAACATATTCAACCATATCAAGAATTAAATCAAAATAAATTACAACTAAAAACAAAGAGCAAATTTTAAATAAGTATTTTACTGATTTTCAAGTATAATGGAAGATCTTAGCAATGACAGAGTTCTTCATAAAAGTTGTATTCTACATTCAGACAGCAGCTAGTTCAGGGTATCTCAGGGCTTGCACTTTCAGAAAGGTCAGATAGGGTCATTGCAATGGTACTTCCTATGAAAAAAAAGGTTGAAATGAGAAGATAACCAGTTCTACCATATGTGGAGATTTGCCAGTGTCCTAAAGGACCCATAGAGTTTATTTGTTTGCTTTTAAAGAAGAATCATTTGGTCAGCAATTGTTATTTCCCAAAGGTTTCATCCTCTGTTTGGAAACAGTGTTTGGTTGGCAGCTTCCAAACTATTTACATCATCCGTTGTGACTACATAAATGACCTGATAGCACAATAATTTTCCTTCAAAAGGCATAACAAGCCAACTTGTTTCTCTCTACCTTGTCGAGAGCCACCTACCATAAACACACTATATTTTGTTATCACGAAGCTGAATTCCAAGCACCCGATTCACCCTGCTTTATAGTCTCATAACAGTCTGAGTTATAAATGATTATCACCTCCCAAATGGCAATAACCGATGTTGTTACTGTATTCCATAACTTCTCATGAGAAAGACACGGAGGCAGCATCTGCTGCAGCTTGAGCGTTTCATTAGACAGACTGTTTACTTTTCTTACACAGCAAAGACTAAGCCGTGCAACTTGGCCAGATACATCAGCTAGACGAGTTACAGTATCTGAAAAACATCATTCATGAAAACTGGACTGCTCCAGAAGTGTCGCACATGCTCCCCACCCTTAAGGACCATGTACTTTTCCAGCTTTATACCACCAACTGAAGGACTGTGAGACTACCCTCTCATTCAGAGCAAAATATCCCCACTTACTAAATTCAACAAGCAAACCGACTACAATTCTGACAAGTTGAGTTAAAAAAACCCCACAGCATCCATCCAAGCCACCTTTCAATGACTTTCCCTCCCCTGCAGGAAGATATCTAAAAGGTCCAGTTTATGCACTTCATCACAAGAGAGAAGGAGCCCAGCAAAGGATTGTCTGCCCCACTGACTCTTACACACGCGTGTCTGATTGTTCTTCAGGGCAGCTTTTGGGAAGAGAGGACAAGGCAATGTCATCAGTTCAGCTTTTTGAAAGAGCACATAGCGTGGTCAGGAACACTACACAGACAGTGTCGTGGTGACAGTCAAGAGGCCATTGTCCTCATGGTCATGATGGAGGCATGGGACCACAGCTGGAAGCGAGAACGAGTTGGCAAACATCTTGTTCCACCTTCTGCTGTGCCATCTGGCTTCCAGTTAGGTGACTGACGTTGAATGTATTTTCTCCGTATAACCATCTGGCAGCAGCTTGTACAACAACGGAGTAACATGGAGAATTTGGCTAACTGTTATCCTTAGAATCGCATCAAGGATACACGCAACACGGAGATTCCAAAATTAAAAAAGGCTTACAAAGAAGTTTCTTTGACTGCTGACATTCATACACGGAGTATTTCAGGTAGTTTACAGGGACTGGGAAGTTATACATCCTTATATTTTGCATTTATTTATTTTACAGAGGTCAAGTAAAAATTTCCAGGGAGGAGAGGGGGCCCATAGAGTTTTCAACAGGGAGTGAACATTGTATCCAGTGAAATGCTTGTTCTTGGAAAGTATCAACACTTTTGCCATGCTATGGAAATATGTGTACTTTTCCAAAATTAGAGGAGCAGGGCCTTTTTTTTTTAATTGTTAAACAAATGCAATGAAACAAATGAAGTTGATTAGTACAAACGACATAGTCTCAGAAAGATGGAACTTCAACAAAAATTTCCTCTAAAAATGTAAATATTGCCAAATGCAACGTAACTGTAGTATGAAGTGCAATAGCTGTAATGCCAGGTCTTCATATTTATAAAGGTCACATTTGCAAAGCTTAGGAGCCATAGTAACCTCGCTGGGCTTTAAATATGACAGAATGGGGTGCTTTTAAGAAAAGAGAAAAAAAAAGAGTGGGATTTTCATTAAATACAATCCCATGATGGCTTAAATTAATAAATCTTATACTCTACCTACTGCTGTGCTCCTGTTCAAGGATGTGCAAGTGTAAAGTTCCTTCTACTCATCATGCCACTGGTGCTACCTGGAGTAATTGGGCTGCCTTAATCACACAGCAAGCTCAAATGGGAAGCCCGAGTCATTCAAGAATCGTAGAAGCTATCGCAAACCGGTCCAAAGGCAAAGACTCCGGAATGCCACCAGAGGCAGGTGCTCATATGATTCTCAAATGATTTAAACCTAAAAAAGCTGATCCAGAAGAAAAAAAGAAAGAGGAGGGTTTTTTTGAGTGCTAGGCAAAGCAATACTAAAATGCTAGAGGTTTAGGATTCAGAGTTAAGCTGAAGTTATTAAATGTAGTATTCTTCTGTCTCTAGCCTGTAGAAGAACATTCAGCATATAAGCTTCTACTATATTTCTAGATATTTCTATAGATAGATCTAATCATTAGATGTAAGTCTCTGGAAAGGAGGGTTTCAGTTGTATGAGATTGTATGGAAACAAGAATGCCGTTTTCCCAATACATCGGCACTTCTGTTGATGTTTATTCTCCTAAACATTTTATTAATAGCATAACTAGTATTGGTTGGAATACTAGTTATGCTACTTAATCACCTCATCCAGAAAGCTGTTTTTCTTTGATAAATTTCTAAAATTTATTCTGGCTTCAATTTCACACATCTTTTTCCACAGGACAGAAAGTATAAGATAAAGCTCCCCTCAAAACCCAACAACAGGTGTGCAAACAGATGTATGAAGAGATTTGACTCCACTTACAGGAAAAAAATTGGGATTGAACAGTCAAGCATTTTGCCAGTAATACAGAGTAACATCGGTGAGGTGTGATCACACGGCACAGGTTTTACAGGGCACCGTACTGAGGAGTGCAGGTTTCCCACTGCGGACACTGGAGCTGTAAGGTATACAGTCTAGTCTGGACACTGTCATGTATAATAAAAGAGTTATTCTATCCACAGTGATGCTGCTGTTTCCAAGAACTACAGCCTCCACATCCTCTGCTGTTGTTGCATTTGAAAATTCTCAGAAGCAGACAGATGGTACATTATGGCTTTCCATGTACTAAATTTGGGAGTATTTCTGCATCACAGGGAAGAATAAATTGTACTAAGAGAGAGAAGAGAGGTGGCATATAGTAATTTTTTATTTTAGAAGTGTAAGTGACCCATGTTCTCTCTAAACTCCAGCTTTATGAACACAAAGTTATTTATGCAGCGTATAGGAACTAATGATCATCTGTTCCTGATAATTAGAGGCTTTTCATTTCATATGTTCTTCTCCTCTTGCAAACTAAATTTAGTTAATATGCACATTTAGGTAACTGACCACAAAGCAGCTAACAACCTCCTGATACAAGCTAAAAAAAAAAAAAAAATAAAATAATTTCTAACTATATATGACAGTTGTAAAAAGGCAAGCCACCATCCTTAACACAAAAGGCCAGAGAAAACAAAGTGCTGTATTGCCCTAATCTGTCCTTAGTAACAGAGGCAAGAACTGAGATGCCACCATGTCAAAGAACACAAAAGCTAAAGGATAAGCAACAGAAAAAGCCAGCAGAAGTTATTACCTTTTTTATTTTACATCCTTCCAAGTCATCTGCTACTTGTTACCCAGGTAATGCATCTTCCCATTGGAAGTCTGAGTCTAACACTAATGAGCACATGCCAGAATCATTTTAGCTTGTTTCTGGCACAACTTTATTTTGAGAGAGAGAGAGAGAATGTATGTATGTGTCCACATTAAGACCTGACATGACTAAGACCTTATAGGAGCCTTCCAGTACCTGTAGAACCCTACAGAAAAAATGAGGGACTCTGTCAGGGAGTCTAGTGAATAGGATGAGGGGTTACAGTTTTAAACTGAAAGATGGTAGATTTCGGTTAGATATTGGGAAAAAATTCTTTACTGAGACACTGGAACAGGTTGCCCAAGGAAGTTGTAGCTGCCCCATCCGTGGAGGTGTTCAAGGCCAGGCTGGATGGGGCTTTGAGCAACCTGGTCTGGTGGGAGGTGTCCCTGCCCATGGTAGTGGTGGGGGGTGGAACTCAGTGATCTTTAAGGTCCTTTCCAACGTAAATCATTCTATGAAATTATCAAAGTCAGATTAAAAATATACATAAAGAAACATATCTAGCAAAACCAAATTATTCAAAACCGTTAGACGTTTTGAGAAAATTAACTTTTCTCCCTGCATCCAGTCCTCTGTTATCTGTATCTTTATCAGCTCAGCATGGAAGACTTCACTTCTTTTTGCCCTTGTTTCTCCAAAACACGTTTGCCTGTTCTTTGCTGCTTTCCTTTCTTGCACTCATTGCTTCCTTTTTGCTTTGGTTTTCCCTCTTCTGACCAACTTCCTTTGAAAACTGATCATTTCATGTGTGCTTTTAGCAGGTTTCTTCAACACACATCTTTTCAGAGAAACACCTGGAGGATACTGTGTATTCCTGTTTCAAGAAAGCATCCAGGAAATTAAAAAAAATAATTAAAAAAAAGGTCTGGGTGGTCACAGAACGTGATGCAAGATGGGCAAGGACTAGCAGGAGATTTGTAGCCAAAAGCAATGTTTGCTACCAGAGTATTTAGCCAAGCCTTCCCTAACTGCTTAAAGCCAGCTACGTTGATCGAGACCAAGCATGGATTTTTAACTTCCTCTTCTGTCTTCTTTTGTTTGTTCTTAGTGCAGCAGCATTTTCTCACATGCATAATATGAAGCTATAAATAATTAGAAGTCAAGTCATCCCCCTCTAATCCGTCTTAACTCAGCTGAGGGTGGCAGTGTACACTAGTTTCTGTATATTAATGCATGACAGATAATGCACAGTCTTTATGTCCATATTTTTACTTTGTTAGTGTTAACAGAGATGTAGGACTTAGGGCAACAACTCTGTAAAAATCTGGTATTTTGTATAAATGATTATTTTTTTGAATAAAAGATTTTTTTTAAGTCTTTTATATGCAATAGTGATTGCAATTTGTGATGTGAATGAAGCATTTTATGGTTTTCATTTTCATGTATCTCTGATGAAAGCAATAGTACAATATTGACACCCTATACTTAAATGTCAAAGCTTTCGCTTTCTGGGTTTTGTAATATTTTGTTTAAATATTGAAGTGCCACAAAATTGAAGTCTGAAAATGCTATGTTTAAGTTCTTTGCTTTTACCTTCATATCGCTTATAGCACAGCCGTAACTTTTGCTATCAAGCCATTTGTTCATTTTTGGTATAGAATAGAATGAGCAAATAGGGGTAATTCAGCTTCTCTTAAACACTAGCTAGATCTTGGGCACCCTGCATTGCTTTTGAAGGTGCCCAAAGTAGTTTAAAACGTTCTAGCTCACACTCTAGAAGCTTAACTTAATATTAACTCTTACTATAATTCACGCTACTTTATACTTTGGATACATTCCCAGCAATTTAGAGTCAGATCCCTAAGATAGTCTGTGAATCTAGGGAGACCTAAAGGCATCCAGGTACCTGAAGCCAAGAGGAATATCCTGAAGGTTTTCAGGGACTGCGAATCCTTAAAAGCGGCTCTGCCAGCTTCATCCCCTTTCTGAGAAGGGCTGTTGCAGTGCCAGTGTCTAGAAGATGCTTGGTCTATATGGGCCCCTACTACTCTCCAGTCCACTCCTTGAAGTCAGGGCTGAGGTACCCAAGCCCCCGAGAAGGATGTCACTTCAGATGGAACTCTTTCCAGCGCTGTGTTTTGACCAGATGAGACAGTTCCTTGCTTCGTGTGTTGATTACTCCACAGCCATCCCCAGGCAGCTAGCTGTCCAAAACATGCATTTGACAAGGCGGTCTGGGGACTGCAGATCCCTCTCCACTGGTCAGGAAGAGCAAAACGTAGCCTTGCTTTTAATAGTAGTTTATTCCGCTAGAAGTTAAGATGATACAGCTATTTAAGGATACAAAATTGATGGCTAAATTAACCAGATTTTTTAACAAATACTTCCCCTGTAAAGGCATTTTTGACCCTTCAACGTATCTGTATAAGAGGAGAAGAATGAGAATTATGAGAGTACCCTCACCTAAATTCACCTCTAATAACTTCTGAACACGTATTTGTACTTTACTGGGACATAATACAAGTATCTTTATAGAAGAACAGGAGCACCTGTCTGACCGTCTTCTCCCTTATGGAAGATCCACAACTCACCTTGCTCTGCTTTGTAGAGTTGATCACTCTTTAACTGGTTCTGCTCAGAAATGACTGTTCGATACCAGCTTGGCAATGTCCCATGTCATACCTACTGTAGGTAGATATGGTACACAGAGAGGCTCTTGCTTATATTTATGGCTGTACCAACCCAGGTCAGCTAACTTTGTTATGTGCCCCATTGGAGGGTTGGAAGCAGAAAAGCATAGAGGGGTGGCACCTGTGGGGAGGTGACCCTTCCCTCCCATCTGCATCATGCTGGTTCCTGGGTAGTCCAACCCAGGCCACCTAGGTTTTAGTGTCATTTGTTTTATTGGCCAGCCCAAGCCACGACAGTAGCCTATACATTTCCATCACAGGCGTGCAATTTTCACTTTCTACACATTTTATGAAGTTTTTTAAAGCAGAAGGAAACATTACAGTTTGCACAAGCTAGCGAGTGCAAATCAGAATTTTGAACATGACAAGTGACTACAGTTGTAATTCCCACTCTTGCAGAGGATCTTGCTATAAAGAAAAAAAAAAGCCACCCCAAACTTCGTGGACAAACCCCATCCTTACAGATGAAGTTGGGTTCTGAGATCTGTCAAGAAGCACCCACTGAAACTGGTGAAACATGTTGACTACAGAGTCAACAATTTAAAAATCTTTGTGTATAGCATGCCTGTAGACATCAGCCACTGGTTTTACTCACTGCTGAAGGCAAAAAGCCCAACCCTCAGTGAAATCAGACGAGGTTATGAGGTTTTCCTATCAACTTAGGATAGGGCCAGACTGGATCTAAAATACCTGAACCAATAACCTCCATCAGTCACAGGCTTTCGTTGTCACAAGTTAAATTACTAGCTTTTTGGAAGCTACTTGTTATGTTCTTTTCAGCAGCCACAGGGCACACTGAGTTACACAAAGCTTATAAAAATAGCAAGAGCTACAATATGATACTGCCTAGCAAATCTAAGGCTAAGGAAGGTAAACTTGATGGCAGCAATGTTTTCTTCATCCCTCCATTTTTCAAATGAGTTTTTCCATACTTCGTAAACACGTGGCTAAGTCTGTTTCCTCCTAATTTGTGCATGAATCTATTATAAGTATATTAAGACAGTGTAGAGAACCTATTTCTTACATCTGTATAATATCCCATGGGTTGCCTTACTTCGTGCAAATGAAACAGCTGACATTTTGGCAATTAGATTACACAAGAAAAAGATGATTTGTCTTAAATAGCAACTCTAATGAAAAAGTGTAAAAACATAACCTTTCCCCTCCCATCTTGCCTCCCATGGCCAGCAAGATCAGTGTAATTGTGATGTCCAGCCCAAATCCTCTTATATCTGAAAGAGGACAGATAGGACCAAAAAGTCAATTTTTTTATAACTACATCAGCGAGTCTAATTAAAAATTATTATCATTCCTCTCAACTGTTCCTAAAGAACAGCACTTTGAAACACAGGAGGAATGCAGGAGTAACCTCTACACTTTGTACACTAAATTACCAAACAGGCAAAATAGCCTGTTTATGATGGTTTTTTTTTTTGGAAACTTGCCTTCTTCATGGCAAGTGGCATAACACTTGATTTTCTATACAACCCTAAGCTGTTTAACAGGACATTTTCAGATTTGACACCTCGCTTGCCTCAGTTTCCAGAGCCCATCACAAATGAGAACTCCGTGTATGACACTGGGCTCGCAGCACAACAGGACTTGAACAGAACAGAAAGAGCTGGTATCTCAAGCTCCAGCCTTGCTCTCATTGCCCAGCTCTAAAATGGAAGTCAATGTCCTCTAGCCCACTTCAGCCCTTCCCCGACACCCTCAAGTGAAGACTTCAGTCCATATATGAAGCAAGTTGTGACTATTCAAGCACTTTTGCCTGCTTCATCATCACACAGAACCCAGTGTCTTAACTAGCATTTAACATTACCATTAGTGTAAATTAATACTGACAAGTAACAATGATTCTTAACATTGATGAAGTTGGTCCCCATGTCTAGGTATGACAGCAGTACCGAAATAAACAGACCAAAAGCTTCACTCTGAAAATCCAGTCTGAACTGGCTCTGAAAGCTGGAAACCAGCTCTGGACCCAGATTTCACAGATGGACTTTATCAAGTCAGCCAAAGCCTCCAATGCCTGAACATTTATTCTTGCACACGTGTGCAAATCTAGATCTCGGCTTTGCAGCTTAGTCCTCCTTGGAGTTATCAAACAAGATGACATTTCATTGCAAACGTAGCTTTATATGGTTGTTAGGATACAGCTTTGTTTACCACAGTTAACCAAACCACCTCAATTCATCATGCACCCTCTGTACCATAATTTGTTAATTAGAGAGACTCATCCTCTCTTACAGTATTTTTGTAACAGCCTTCCTCCTAGGCACATATTTAATTATCTGTCACTGTACTGTATCAACTGTATGTTTCCACTGGTCATAGCTAATTAGGACTGAGTGAGCTATGCTAATGTGGATCTAAAATGTTGATGTTATAAGCAGCTCGTAGCCATCTCCCACCTGTCTCCCCAACATGAGAGGACGAGAGGAACCTCCCAAAGAACCAGTACCCTTCATAGCAGCCTCCCTGATCTCCCAGCCACAGCTTTCTGTGACCCCCTTAAAACTGCCCAGGAGGAGAGACTAAACAAAACTTGGACCAGGCTCAGCTGGTTTCAACACCAAAGCTTGTACCACAGCCCATATCCAGTGGATCAGACATGAAAAAGCAGCTGAGCAGAGGGTCTCCACATCTGAACGCTTATAGAAGGTACCATTTGACTTGGGTCACCATTAAGCTGTGTGCCATTACCAATGCTAAAAGCCTGTATGAGGAGTTTTGGCTTTGCCCATAAGAGTTCCCTGGTTTTTCTGTAATTGTATCAGTGAAAATTAGGGCCCTTAATGAGCATATTTGTAATCTTTGTCTGAACCATCCTCTTTACTCTTTAGCCACTATTGTATAAAAATCTTTACCTCCACAGGGAATTTATTCTCCACCTGTGTCAACTCCTCTCATAGTGTATTGGCTGTTCCTTTATTAGAGGGAAAAATCAAGATCTGTTAAAAGATCCCATGTGGTTGAATGGTTGTTGGGGTAGGTCCTCATGGAAACTCCTGACAAAGCAAATTTCCACAGACCAGGCATTTTTGAGGCAACCCATTAATAGCAAAATGATCAAATGTTTGTAATTTTCTTCCCTTCTCATCTTCTCAGGTGTTGTATAAGGAAGAACTTCTCAAATATGAGGAAGAACTTCTTTGGGGTGAGGGTGGCAGAGCCCTGGAAGAGG
>JAOXJM010000079.1:41325685-41347165 GCA_026413425.1 Tringa solitaria
GGACAAGATGATCTTGAAGGTCCCTTCCAACCCAGAAGATTCTGTGATTCTGTGATTCTGTGATTCTGTGATGTGCTCTGCAAGCCCCAGCCTGCTGGGTCAGTGAGGTGCAGCTGACGATGGATTGATGAAGGTCATATGCTGCCATCAGGATACCCTGGGGACCACCAATTACTCTCAGGAGTCAAAGCAGGCCCAAACTATCTGAAGCTGTTCATCGCTGCTTTCATCCAGTGTTTGGGTTTCTTTTTTCCTGATGGTTCGTTCCAGCAGGAAGGTCTTATGTAAATATATATTATTGTCCATACTGGTAATGTATAAGCACCATTGACCTATGGCACCGCTGTGTCCCGCAGCAACCGCACAGGAGAGCCAGTTTAATTCGGGCAGCACAGAATCGCACCCGAGATTCACTTTAGACCACTGCATCGCTTGCAACAAACCAGCCCTTGAAAGTCCTACATTTGTGTGAGCTTTCCTTTGGTATGTTACTTAACTAGCACATATTTATTACTTCCACCTCTTTCCAAGCACATGGGCATCTCGTCTGAGCCCTCCTGCTTTCAGAGAGAAGGGCACATAGACACATTTTTGTTTTTTTCCCTCCTTTTTCCCCCACTGTGTTGATACTCATCCTCTCTTTTCCTACCTCCACCACCTGCTAATGACCCAGGGGAGCTGTGCCATTCCTGACATTGCTGGGTAGTGTCGTCTCTCCCCTATTTTATTGTTGATTTAACAGTGAGGCAAAGCCAGGGCTTCCCACTTAGAAAGTTTGAGATGTTCGGTGGGAAACAGGTCTGCAACAAGCTGTGTTTGCAGTTAAAACAGCAGGATCACTGGGGACCCCTGGTCTAGACTAACCTGAAACGCTGCTCCAAAGAAGGTTTGTTTTTAAGCTATTTAACCCCTTAAAAAGAAGAAAAAATTAGGTCAACCATGAAAGGGAATTTAATAATTGCAGCTCATACATAAATATTTGCTTCTTCTCCCAAGAGCCTGATTCCTCTAGTTGCTCTCGTTAAAGAGGAATACCCATGGGACACTCAAGTTTAAAAATGTTTCTGTTTCCAAAGCTTTTTGAGGACTTTATGTCCACACAGCCTGTATTGCTCTGGGGTGGAGGGGCAGAAGGCATCTGCATATGCAGAAGCAGGTCTTCGATAGCTCCCCTCCTCCTGGGTAGGGGTGCAGAGCAGACCCCCCCCTTCCTAAAAGTTGCTACCTATTTTCTTCCCCTCCCTGGTAGCAAGTCGAGGGCTGTAAGACTTTCCCCGAGGCTTTGTGAGCAGACCCACCCTATCCTCGGGGCAGCAAAATTCACGGAGAAGCACAGTGAAATAGCATCCTTGGAGCTGTGAGCCTATTGCCAGGCTTCCCTGCCACAGAAAGGGCAAGCTGAAGGATGGAGCCCAGGCTACAGCTCTTTGCGTGCGTATGACAGGAGCTGCAACGCGATGGAGCAGGCAGGGCTCTGGGCACGAGGCTGCTTTAGGGGAATGTGAATTAATCCCCTGTTCAAACGGTTCCAGGCTGGAGGGTATTTTAAAAGAAGCTAAAAGGCAGGCACTTCGCTGCCATATGCCTATGGCTTTGGATTTTCAAAAGAATTTGAGCATCCAGAAAGATTTTTACTCCATGGAGGCCATGCATTCTCAGAGAACTCCTTTTCTTATGCTGTGTTTTCGGCTCCCCGGCCCCTTTCTCCCCATCGCTGAGCCATATCTGTCTTACTGAAACCAAAGCCTCCATAAAAGAGACAGTTCAAGCATTCAACCTGTCTTTTCCTCACTGAGGTTCAGATGTGCAATGACAGTCCTTCACAGCAGAAAACCTTAGAGAAAAAGTGTTAATTGCTGAAGATTTGGGGTTTGGTTTTGCTAACCACAAATGCAAGTGGAAACAGCCTCGTAGGATACAGTTGAGCTGAAAGCTGGCAGGTGTTAAGTAGCACACCCAAGGGCTCCAGCATCCTCTGGCTCTGCAGCTTTGTGGTGGTTTCTGACTAATAGGCACCAACTTCATTTTTACCTTTGAGGAGCCTTGGCAGATACTCACTGAATGCTACCCGCCACCACCACCCCCAGGGCTCAAGCCTCACTGAGTTAAAACCTTAGCTAAACCCTTGGAGGCACAGTCCATCCCACAAACCAATGCATCAAATGGGGCTGCTCCAATAACGTCTTAAAAGCAGCTTTCCACTCTCTTGCATGTGGGCAGAAACCTCGAATCCTAATGACATGTATATGAAACTGCTTCTTTCATGTCAAGCAGTTTCCATCCAAGATATTGAACTGAAATTTTATTTTAATGTACAAAGCGTACCTGAGGTTACTTTCTTATAGGGCAGGAGGTGGTTGCTGCCAACTATCAAGAGATGGTTGCTTCCACTTTCAGAAAACAGACCTTATTCAAAGACCAATTAAACATCTCCTTTCTCCCTCAAACCTCCTCATCTTTTTCACGGTTAGGAACAAAAGTTTGTTTGCTGATTTTGCTGTATTTCTAGCACTGGATGCCCCAGCGGGACATCTGCACATGTGCCAGCTGGAAGAGCCAAAGCTTGGACCTACTTGAGTTTTACAATATGAGGCTGTTGGCTCTAGCACACACACCTGATCCTGCGTCTAGGCTTTACACATTTATGATCCCGCGTGTGCAATAGGGTTTCTTTGGTACAAGAAGTTGGTTATTAGGCCTTTCAGGATCAGGAATGCTCTAAATTTCCCTTTTAACGTCTACAAAAAACGGGACAGCCAAGAAACTTCTGATTTTGCCAAATCTCACAGCATTTCTGCAGATATATGAAGAGGGTTTTAAATGAGAGCTGTTTCTAGCCCTTGCACTTCCAGCCAAGAGGCCAAGTGCAGGACCTGCCTGCATGCCAAAAGCCCAAATTGGAGGAGTGACAAGGACCAGGACCACAAACTGAAGATGCATTTTCAAGTGGGGAAAGGGAGAACCAGGTCTCCCCAATGCTGGTGATGCAGAGTGTTGCTAGGCCAAAGGCAATTAATCCAGTGTTTAACCTAGGACTACTGTATTGGGTAGGGGTCACCTCATCATCCCCAGCACACTGTAGATGAGACATGACCAAGGCTCTCCACACAGAGGCAATACCAACACATAGCCCACCATGCACCATGGCTGTGCACTCCTTCTGCATCTCTCAAATAAAAAGAAATAACTCCTTAAATGCAGTTTTTCCAGTGTCTCATCCTGTCCTGTATCTCTCATCTCCTCACCCTTCCCCTTGCACACCTGCCTCTTTCTTTTGTTGGTGGACTTCCTTCCTCTGCCCCTGGGAAGATGCCCGCATGCTGTGCTGGGGGCCAAGGGACACCCCAACCACATGGCATCTCCCTTTCCCTCTCTCCACCAGCCCCCCAACCCCATGGCAGGGTTTTGGCTAGGTTTGATGGAGGGGTAACCACGGTCAGAACAAGCAGCGCCCTCAGTTTTCATGATTAGGAGCAGGTGGGGAGAGGCGAGGCACCCAGGTGTGTGCCCCCTCTTCACCAGCACATCTGGAGCCCACAGCTGGCAAGTGGGGCTGTGGCTTGCCTTGCCCTCAAATGGAGGTGGCTCTTCTGTGCAGAGAGAACTTTTTGGAGGGAAAGGGCAAGAAATGAAGGAAGGACAAGAAACACATGAGAGGTTCAGAGGGGTCAATAAGGGGGTGATGTCACCACAGCAGGGCAGCTGGGGAAGCCACTATCTCCTGTTTCTTTTCAACCTTTTGAGTCAGGCTGGTTGTCCCACGAGCTCAGGGGTAACTGATAGCTCACCCAGCCCTCTGCTTTCAAAGGACCCTTTGAGACCAGTTTTTCATGCCGTGACCAATGTGTTCCTCTGAGACTTGTCTTGGTCAGACCTTCTGCAGGAGCCTGGACAACAGGCTCCCCTAAAGAAGCCTTTGCCAAACTCTGACCACAAAATTCCCACCTTCTCCCTGGCTGCCCTAAGTTGCATCCCTTCAATGCCAAAGCGCTTGATCCCCACCTCAGGGGGTGTCAGAGCCCGAATCCCAAAGGCATTTTGGGCTGTGCATCTCAGACCCCCCGTGGCCTCCCCCAGGCCATAGGGACTAGTGGTACCTCTCCAGGGCTGCCTGTATCCGAGTCCAGCAGTAGGTGATTAAGCATCAGTACTGCATGGCCCAGACAAATCCATCCTCTAAACAAAACAGACCCTTATAATGTCATGGGAGGGGAAGAGGTGGGTGTTTTGCAGGGGGTGTTAGTACAGCATTTTGCATTGATGCATTTTTTTCTTTTTTAATAAACCTTGAAACTGAGGACTGGATTTTATCAAAATGTCCTTTCTTACACACCTGGCAAGAGGGAGGAAAAGAGATTTATTTTTTTTACCTGCAGAACATGAAGGAATTAAAACATCTCTGCAGATCTTAAAATCCTTATTACTCCTGCCTTCACTCAGAAGTCGAAGATGAGCAGAGTTTAATTTTAAAGCCCTCATTTCGTACCTTTGAAACAAACATTCTCTTCTTTCTGATAAATGATTGAAGTGCCACCAATTTATTTTTTAAAGGAAAAGATCATAGGAATTTCCAAGCTCCACACCCTGACTTAAGCATAAATTTGTCCTTGCTGGGATGATACTCCTGTACTTTAACCATTGCATACTTGCCACCATAGTAACACAGGGAACAAAAAGATTTTGTCCCAAAATGATATATGCAGTGACAAAGAAATTTTCGCTTTAGTAAAGTTTTCCTTATATGCTTGATACACCAATTTCCAATGGTGACTTTGTGACATTGAATCCAGTGATAGTGAATTTGGCTTTTCTGGGGTTTTTTGTGTGCTTTTGCTTTTAAAAAAGTTATTACAACCAATGTTATGGAAAAACTGGAAGGTAAGATTTTATTCTTCCTCTACCACCACAGATAATGAAGTTTTATCAACTCCCTTTTATTATAGTAATCTAAAACTGTATCCTGTAATAGGGTCATAAACATTTAATGAAACTCAACGCTGTACGAATAAAAAAAATTTTAAAGAGAGGGTTTAGGGTGGACAAAAGGAGAACAAAAGGGAATCCAAATAGCTTGGGTGTCTCTAGTCCAGAGCCTCAGCAAATGATGCTCCTCCGTCCTCAACTCCGTGTTGGTGTGTAACTCGGGCACTCTTGTTTAATTACCATTACTGGAATTCTACCCTGGATTTAAACTTTACCATACCCAAAGTGAGGTGCAGAAATGCAGCCCTGATCTCTATGATATTTTTTTTCCTACTGTTTAAACCCTTTCTGCGGGGTATGTTCTGTGGGGACTTTTAATGTATTGTTTCATCAGGTACTTAAAACGAAGGGGGTGTTAATTACTCTGACACCATGAAAAGCATAAATACTGCCTAACTGACATTCACCGGTGCATTTCAAAGAGCAGATGTATATTACTATAGCATGGCAGTTACATTAACTCTGTGCAATGACAATAGGAAAAACTGATAATAAACATCAAACTCATCTGCCTTTTACCACAGAAGAAAGTTCAAGTGTAGTGGAAAGTTTTGGGGGTTGTTTTGTAAATTACCCCTCACTTTCCTGCTCTAAAACCTTTCACCGGGGAAAGTTTTCAGTTTGGAGAAGACAGCACGTGCTCCCTAATTCTGGTTTTGCGAGAGGCACTTGTGAACCTGCTTTCCTCTTGCATGGGGGATTTTATCATGATACGCTCGTGAGGGTGGTGAAGAGTTTGGGAGGGAGGGGAATAAGGGATTTATAATGCCCTTCCCGGACGGATCTGGAGAGCAGTAGAAGCTAAATTGGTGGGAAGAGGCAGAGCCTGTTTTGCTCTGGATGGGATGTTCAAAGAGATTCTCTGCAAACGCTCACAACTGCAAAGGCAACCTCTGCAGTGCAATGTTTTATCATCTGCTTTCAGTCCTTCAAAATGTACACCTAAACATATCTGTCATAAATTTTGGGTAGCCAGCCTACTGTAAATGATAAAGTATATTCCCTCACCGAAATATTAGACAAAATATGATACTATGGCCTTTGCCATGCCAAAATTGGCTTATAGCGCCCTAAAACAAATAGGCATATATAGGGGTAGGATATTATATATCACTTTGGTTTTCTTACTGGCAGACATAAAAATGACCAGAAATATTATAGTTCCTTTTGTGTAAGGGCTGGTTGATGGCAACTGCTCACGCTTGGCAATGTGAACCTCAGTTTGTGCAGGGGGTAAAATAGAGAAAAATGTTCTGGAATGTCCAGATATTTGTGACTGCGGCCTTGGTTTCACTTGTTAAATATGGTTGTTTGAAATCACTGAATATTGGAAACTTGATCAGAATAAGGCAAATGACATTATTCCTTAGTTATTATCCATGTGTTTTTCTTTCACAGAGCCTTTACTAGGGACTTATAGTTTCTGTCCTCTTTTCAGGCCGTTGCCATGCTTGCTGCTAGGGACCAAAAGCAAAAATAAAGATTAAATCTAGGTGAAAATTTTTAATCAAACAAATTTAACAGAAAATCTTAATTTTAACTAAAAAAAAAAAAAAGACAATTTCTGTTCACTGGGCAGGTTTTTTTCTTGAGAAACCTGAAGACAACAAATGCAGAAATATGTTTCCAAAAGTAGAAAACATAACTTTGGGGTGGACATTTTTCAAGTTTGACTGGCAGAAATGAAAATGGAGGAAAAAACCCAACAGTTTGTGTTTTTGATGAAAAGCATTCCACCAAATTGCACATTCTTATAGCTGTTGAGGTAAATTGTAGGGAACAAGTATTCAGGTGTAATAAACTTGCATGGCTTTTTTTTTTTTTCTCCTATTCTGAACTAATCTGAACTAATGATCTTGACAAGTTTATAGTAATTTCTACTAAATTCTAGCTTTTCCGAATTTTTTTTGTCTTAGTATGCATGGTGTGGGTTGTGGCCCAAAAGGACTAATGTGATATTGAAAGCAATGTGATGGAAATTTTATTCTTCATCAACATAGGTTTCCCTTTAGGTGGGCTTTTTTCTTCCCCCTTTGTTTTAGTGAAAATGTGGAACATCCTTGTGAGAAGGGAAGCTTTAAAGATAACGTGTGATCTGGAAGTGTGAGTGCATAAATTATCAGAGCCAACTTTAAAAATGCGCGTTTGCAAGTGTTACAATCAGACACGTTTCGGAAAGTAAACTGCAGTAGTTGTAAGATAAATGGCTCCCCAGAGGAAAACAATAAATAGTACAGCCACATGCTTACTACGCCTCGACTGTGTATTTCCATTATTTATGAAAAGGTAGAAAGCAAGCTACAAAACCCTTTGATCAATGTATTTATTTTTCAAATACCTTTAAAAATAATAATTAAAAAAACCCAAACCAAAAGAGTCATTGAAAGACTGGAGATTGTCTATGGATTTTAAATATGTGTGAAGGACAAAAAAAATGGGATGTGTACACAATTTCCCTTGAAAACTCTCCCTGATATCCATGATACTGCAAAAAATTATTAGACCATTGGGAACTGACTCTTTTTCTGCTCCTGATGTTGCCCTTTCTTTCTCTGTCTTTGCTTCTTGCAAATGTGGATTATAACATCTTTGCCTTTTTGTTCTGTGATGGCCATGGCAGAGCCTTACAGAAAATATTAAGTACTGTTACTATTAATGTGTTTGTGGGAGGATAATTTAGGTTGGAAGGGATATGTCTGGAGCTCATCTAATTCAACCTCCTGATGACAAAAAAAAAGGGGCTAATTTCAAATGAAGATATTGCTTTAAATGCTTTGTTGGCTTGTGATCTAAACCTGAAAATTGAAAGGAAAAAGTCTACATGTTTGATGCAGATGAAAAGAAGGCTGAAAGATTGGGTATGGGGGAAACACATCTGCAGTTCTTAGTTACCAAAGTGAAAAACAAGCAGTTGTCTCACAACAGAAACATAGCTGGCAATATCATGGTAATAGTGGTTGTGAGTCTATAAACAAGTTGCACTTAAAACACTGTTAAAATTGGCTCTCGGGATTTCCTCCCTGAATTCTCATCACTTACAGAAAGTATCTGGATTGCACGTCTAGACTGGATTTCTGGATCTCTGTATAGATTTTGAGACACCTCAGTGATGGTATGGGAAGTCAGAAGGCTATTAGCCCTTGACTTTTTTCAGGGTTTCAGTGTCTTGAAGTTCTTCTCATTTCATACTGAACCCTCAGCTAACAAGTAAACTTATATGTCAATGAGGCAATGTCACTCCAGTCTTCAAAAAAGGCAAAAAGGAGGACCCAGGAAACTACAGGCCAGTCAGCCTCACCTCCTGGAAAGGTGATGGAACAGATCATCTTGGGTGTCATCTCTGAGCGTGTGGAGGAAAAGAGGATTATCAGGAGTGGTCAACATGGACTCACCAAGGAGAACTCATGCTTGACAAACCTGATAGCCTTCTGTGATGGCATGACTGTCTGGCTAGATGAGGGGAGGGCAGTGGATGTTGTCTACCTTGACTTTAGCAAGGCTTTTGATACTATCTCCCATAATATCCTCATAAGTATGCTTAGGAAGTATGGGTTAGGTGAGTGGACAGTGAGGTGGACTGAGAACTGGCTTAAAGGCAGAGCTCAGAGGGTTGTGATCAGCGGCACAGAGTCTAGTTGAAGGCCTATAACTAGTGGTGTTCCCCGAGAATTAGTACTGGGTCCGGTCTTGCTCAACACATTCATCAGTGACCTGGATGAAGGGATGGAGGGTACCCCAAGCAAGTTTGCTGATGACACAAAGCTGGGAAGAGTGGCTGACATACCAGAAGGCTGTGCTGCCATACAGTGAGACCTGGACAGGCTAGAAAGTTGGGCGGAGAGGAACTTAATGAACTTCAACAAAGGCAAGTGTAGGGTCCTGTGCCTAAGGAGGAATAACCACATACACCAGTACAGGCTGGGGACTGACCTGCTGGAGAGCAGCTCTGCAGAGAAGGACCTGGAATTCCTGGTGGACAACAAGTTGACCATAAGCCAGCAATATGCCCTTGCGGCAAGAAGGCGAATGGTATTAGCACAGCCAGCAGGTCAAGGGAGGTAATCCTCCCCCTCTACTCTGCCCTGGTGAGGCCACATCTGGAGTGCTATATCCAGTTCTGGGCTCCTCAGTTCAAGAATTACAAGCAACTACTGGAGCAAGTCCAGTGGAGGGCTACGAAGATGATCAGGGGACTGGAGCACCTCTGTGATGAGGAAAGGCTGAGAGACCTGGGTCTGTTTAGCCTGGAGAAGAGAAGACTGAGAGGGCATCTTATCAATGCTTATCTATATCTAAAGGGCAGATGTCAAGAGGATGGGGACAGACTCTTTTTAGTAGAGCCTGGCAACAGGACAAAGGGCAATGGGCACAAAATGGAATACAGGAAGTTCCATCTGAACATGCGGAAAAACTTCTTTACTTTGAAGGTGACAAAGGACAAATGAACAGGCTGCCCAGAGAGGTTTTGGAGTCTCCATCTCTGTAGATACTCAAAACCCACCTGGACACTATCATGTGCAACGTGTTCTAGCTGAACCTTCCTTAACAGGGGCTTTGGACTAGATGATCTCTAGAAGTCCCTTCCAACCCCTGCCATTCTGTGATTCTGTGATATATAAACATACAGTAACGTATAGGGTATGTGATTAATCTTTACCCAGCAGGACAAACTTGCTGGGTATCATTTCCAACTGTATATGATCCAGTCATATATATTCATAGATGACTTTGAAGGCTGTCCAGCTTATCTCTCTCTGAGAGATTTCTCAGCATCCAAACCTTCAAAAGTGTCAGTGTCAGTTTGCAAAGGGCTCCTGTGTGTGTTTCAGAAGTGCCCTCAAATCATTTGTTGCTATGTAGGAAAGACTTCTGTTTCCATTGCTGTAGATATATTGCTTAGTATTAATATAAGAAGATGGCAACATGGGTAGTAAGTTTATGGCACAGTGAAAAGGTCTCAATAGGATGCAATAGAGTGGATGTGATGTCTAGTTTTAAAAAGTCAAGCATTAATAAGCTCAGGATTGTACATCAACACCATACCCTTAATATGGGCTTGGGAATTTGCAAAGCAGAGACATCCCAATATAACTCGCCTCCAAACAGGGCTGGGTTTTCAGAACAATGACTGATAGCATGGGAGAGTGCAGGGACTCTGTGTTCAAACATATCCACAAAAGATAAGCAAAATGGGTCCTATGCCTCTGCAAACATACAACCTCTTCCTGTGCCCCCAACACTGAGAGCTGGAGCAAATTATCCCTCTTTGGAGATCTTGAATAAGCAAATACTCAGGAGGGCAATGGGGTAGGTCCTTTTTAAAAAAATTGCTTTGAAAAATGAAATTGGAAACCTAAACAATGTAAGATTTGTCTATATAAACAACTCTGTCCCCCAGGAATCCCACTATACAGAGACATATCTAGTATGAATAAAGAATATTCAAACAGAAGCCAGCAGAGAAAGCATGTAATTTGTGTGGGCATGAATCGAGCTAGGGACTTACCCATATTCTCACAACCCCACCAACACCTCAGGAGTAGCCTGAAATCCCAGAATTCTTCATTGAACATCTTTTTTTTCCCTCTCTTTTTAACATAAAAAGCAATTTACTGACAAATCATTCTGATGTAGCGGATTTTTGCAAGCCTGAAATCATGGCTAAGCTTTAAACAAGGAAAATCAATAAATGATGTGTAGCCGTCAGCCATGTGTATGGCAGCTTAGCATTATTTTAATAATGTTATTGCTGCAAAAGGAAAGTCAGGGAGAGGTATCTGCTGCTTCAATCCAGCATTGAGTATGACCCCCTCCTCTCTGCAGAGGGAGCTCAGGGAGCCCAGTCCCCCGCAGTGAGGTAGCAGAGTGTCTCCTCTGTCCTACCAGCAGCCACCACCTCTGGGAAACGGTGACATATGGGGATGAATGGTCTCTGTATTCTCCGAGTAACCACCTCATCCTCTGGCCATGAGGCTGCGCATTTTAGTTTGGGAGAGACTGTAATTCAGGCAAGACTGGAAACTAAAGCAAGATGCAATAAAGAATATCTGTACTTCAGGTTCACAGTTTCCACTCTCCACAATAACTGCTGAAGCCATTGACCCTTCCCAGTCAGATAGGACCTTCCCCACTGCTCCCAAACACTTGGGCAGACAGGGCATCTCTGCATGCTCACAAATAACATGATATAGCCGTGGGGCAAGTAGTTTTGTCTTGTTAACCCAGATCCATAGCTTGTCCCTCATGGATCCCTGTGAAAGGCTTAATACTTCAGAGCTGGGTCTGGACTAACAACCAGTCTAAGTCCAAGAAGTTGGACCCTGGACTTGGGCAGTCAAGGTGGGATCTTCCTCCCTTGTAATATTGATGCTGGGTATGTGGCAATGAGTGGCCCTAAAATCTTTGGCCAGTTCCCCCTAATGGCACCGACAGAGGTGTTTGTGATGACCCAGCCTGGGGTACAGCCTGTCCTGAAGTCAGGCCATGGATGAGAGGAATTTGTTGAGGCTGAAGTGGATATAAATGCTATTAGAGAAATACAAAGCAACACTGTGGCCTCTATTCATCTTAGAGAGGCTGTTATCACATGTTGCCTTCAACTTATTAATCAATCAGCTATTAAACATCATCATATAATTTTGCAACTTCATCAAGTTCCTCTAAAGCAATGCAATCTGATGCTTTGCTCACCTGGGGAAGTTAAAAGCTAAAAGGGGAACTGTAAAATGAAGTCAGAGTATTAATATCTGTTGGGAGTCTCAAAAAAATAAATATTTAAAATATTAGAGTGCCTTGCCGATTCTTGAAAACCCTCTTGAGATGATCCGAATGTATGAGTGTTCAGAAAGGGAGAGCACAGTTTACCCTGGTTTCCTTCTTCCCTTGAGGCTAAGGCATCTCAGGCAGTGGCACAGGCAGGGAGAGCAGGCATGGATGATGACGCTCCGTGTTAAAAGACATTCTTCCCCATTTAACAACAGAAGTTACTCTACGCTGCCTGAAAACTGTGATAAGGAACAGGACAGTGCTTTAGTGATACCATGCTTTAAATTTTGAATAATGTACTACCGGCATGTTTAAAATAGTTCAAACCGATCAGGCAGGCATAAAAGGACATGCTGGTTACATAAAATATAATAATGTACCCTTCAACAAAGTGGCATGTTCCATGTAGAATATAATGTACTATATGAAATCAGTAACATATAAGAGAGTGGTTTCAAGGACTGGACCGGAGCAAGGAATAAAACCAGAGAGTAGCACATGATGATATACAACATGTGGAGGGAAAAAGAGAATTAGATTGAATCTCGGGGAAGACTGAAGTTCTCCAGGAGGAGATAAATATAATATAAAACAAAGATATTAGGTAGGAAGGAGCTACTTACAAGGCAATCATGTTGGAAGAGCCTAAGTGGATAGCAAATCAGATATGAGCATGCAATGTGATTGAAAAATAAATGTATAAACGCCAATGAAAACTTGGCCTGTGCTGTGACAGGGAGGCAGAAAGGGACACTTTTTCACACAACACACAGGCGACAGTACTTGGTAGGAAACATTATCTTTGGGAATCTTGATAATAAAGCCCCAGTGATTGGAAATGACAGTGTGATGAGGAATGAGGGAGAAATGTAGAATGCAGAAGAGATGGGACCTCAGCCGGAGCAGAATTGAGTATATCTGGCTGAGAGGCAACCAGAACATGGATGGCCGCTTGCAAAAGCTGATGCAAGGAAGTGTGGTGGACCATGGGCACAGCAAGCCCGAGATTGATCAAATAAAATGTCTTCTTGAATTTCAGGGGGAAAACAGTCAGTAAAACTGGTCCAGCTTTCTACAGAAAGGGATCAGAGCCCTGTCATTGGTAATGTAAAAGGAGTTTATAGAACTGATTCCCTAAGGAGCGAGAGGGAGCCCTGAGCGTTATGTTATGCATCATCCCACTTTGTGGCAGTGGGGTTTTGGGGCTACCACTGACAAAGCTGAGGTGATGTGCTGTGAGGAAGAAAGGCTGAGATGAGCTGGAAGGTTGATCCACCTCTCATTTCTCCTGCTCTGCCCTGAAGCAAGGATTGCTCAAGAGCTCAGAATGTTTCAAGTACTGGGGGTGGCCAGTGGGTGTCAGTTTCGCTCTATGAAGCAGCTGATGGAGCTTCCCTTATCTAAAGTAAGAAACTACCTCTTAAAGGAGGCAGTGGAAAAAAACATTCCCGTGGAGCAATATGATCTCGGCCCCACAGTTTGGCATTTTGTTTTTTTCATAGCTCTGTCTACTTTAAGAGCATTCACAGGTAGTAATTCTTAGAGAAGTCGTTGGTCTTAGTTTTTCCTCTTTTGGTATCTGATTTTAGGGTGATGACAACTAAGTGAGGGTTTTCAACAGAGCTCTCCTGTTAAAAAAGAAAAGAAGCAGCCACCATCTACAGCTAGAGAAACACTTTATTTCAAAAGGTCATCTGTGCAAAAGCCTTGCCTGAGCTAGCTAGGATAACCTAGCTGGAGGGCCATGATTTTGTTGTTAGCCAATTAAGACAGCTCAATATACTGTAGAAATCATTTAAATATCAAGTCAATGCTAAAGACCTATAGCCACTTTAGATACAATTTCCATAGAAAACATCCTCAGATTTTAAGGAACATTTTCAATAGCTATTTTAAACCAAACTTCAGAAGTGAATGTAAAATTATACCCTTGTTGAATTAAAAAACCATCCCAACAAAGCCAAACCAGCCAAGCCACTACGAAAAGCATTTGCCTTTCTAATGCAATGAGTAAGCTGAGAGCTGGTACTTCTATAGGGCTTCATAAGAAACTCTGGGAGTGTTTTGCATGAGGAGAGTTTTGTTATGAGAAGAACATTCTTCAGCAGTGTATGGATGCAATAAACCAGCAAAAGCAATTCAGAGAAGAATTTTTAAGACAAAGATGGTAATAACACATGCAAAAGTTTTTCTATTTGTGTCCTCATTCACAATGCCGTAACATTTGAATATTTTTTACTTTTGTAGTTTTTAGATGGGGTCTTTTCAGCTGAAGTCAGCAGGAGAATTTCTATTGATATTAGTGATATAAGCTCAGGCCTCTGCAGTGAAGAAAAGATATCTGATAAAATGGCATCTTCTTTAGCGATCGTTCCACTACCCAAAATTTTAATTAGAAGAATCCCTCATGTTGCTAATAAAAAGAAAGTAGCATTTGTTCTTCCAGATCTCAGAAAATAATGACAGTGAATTGGCAATAGCCGGGAGTAAAAGATTGTCTCTGTAATATAGAGACCAAATGATGTCTCCATTGATTTAAATCCTCAAAGGAGAACTAAAAAATAGAAACGCCTCCCTCTTAAAAACAAACAAATAAACAGGAAAAAGGAGGCATTTTCAAACCCCAAGAATGAAGTTATGTTTTCTTTGCTAGCACAGTTATGTGTGGGTAATGCCTGAATGCAGAAAAATGTTATTATTTTCTTGGAGTAAAATAAGAATAATAAATAAAACTTTGAAAAATGAAGAAATCCTCTACCGCTAAATGAATCAGTCTCCTAAAAAAAGGCTGTGGAGCACTCCATCAGCTCTGCTGCTGGAGCAAGACAGAAGAATGCTTTGCAATAAAAATTAACATGCAGCTTTAAAAGGCTGTGGTCAAACATTGTTTCATACATTGGCAGGAGCGTAAAAAGATGCTAATGTTTTATTTTTACGATCTAAATTGTTGCTTATGGTTAATCAAAGTTAACCTGGCTCCACTTTAAAACTGATTATGCGGCCAGTTAATTTAAGGCGACTGTATTTTCACAATCAAACACCAGCAAACTTCCATGATGACACAAAGGAGGCATGCAAACCCCTTATTTTTTAAATGCCTCTCTCTTGCATACTTACACAGCCTCCATCTCAGCTCTATCCAACTTCCTGCCCCTCTTGCTGAGGCATTCATGGTTCTCAACATTTATTCTCAACAATTATTTTCTAGGTGAAGAACGAAGTATGAGCAGGGATATTCACCCATGTAACTAATTTGGCCACCTGATATCTCCAGCCTCCCCTTGTGTAGTCACGGAGAAAGAAACACTCCTCTGGAGAGTGACTACAAGCAGGAATCAAATTTTAGTGCTTGGAGTTGCGATCTGGATGCACCAGTCTTTTTTGCGGACTCCAGAAGCAGCCAAGGAACAGGAGGCTGAACCAGGTGCTAAGCAGAATACCCCTTGTAAATGGAGGGGGAAATGAATCTCCTCCTCCAAAGCAAGGCACTGAAAGTGAGTCATCCACAATCTGGATTTAGGCTTAGTCCCTAGGCTGTCCTTCACCTCTGAGATGACAGAGTGTCAGCCTCTGGCTCAGCTGTGCCACCTCTGGAGGTGGAGGGCTGGGCGTTTTTGTTTTCTCAGGCAATTTTACATTCTGACTTCATTACTCCTGAGACTCTGACGGCGTTTCTACAACGATCGAAAGACTGGTTTGGATGGCAGCTTTTCACCCCCAGCGCTCACTGTAGAGGTGGTGCTTCACACCGAACTGCTCGCTCTGGGCCCATGCGTCGCATGGAGCAGCACGGAGGGAACTAATCCCTGCCCTGCTCCCCTGGCCTGGGACAGCAGTGCCTGTCCCCTGGTTCAGGTCACGTTACAGAGCCCCACACCTACAGGAGCTGCTGTCAGCCTGAAAGATGCTTTCGCTGTTTAGTCCCTGACCACCACAGCAACTAGTTTTTGACCCAGCATCGCTGCCCCTCCCCGGCTCCCTACAAGCATCAGCATGAATAGGGACAAGGACTAAGGAGGGTAAAGTACACGCCAGTAAAATGCTGACTTTTTTTGTGGTGATGCACACTGAATAGGGGTGGTGTTGTTTTTGGAAACGTGGTGAGTGAGGAGTGGCATGAATAAACAGGACATCCTTCATGTGTTTTGAATAAAGGCCTGGGACTCTGAGGGAAATCATGCAACCACCCAGGTAGAAGCAGGGAAAACAGCCTGTTTAACTTCCAGGGAGATCTGCAAGCTCCTGCAAGGTAAAGCAGGACATGAACTTAAAACACACCAGTTACTTCCCTCAAACCCAGCATCAGCTTCCAGCAAAGGAGGAGGAGTGAGAGGTCTAACAGCTGCTGCTGAGCAAAAGCGTGCAGAGTCAATGAGACTATCTAACTTTGTGATAAGGTCATCTATTTGTTTCCTCCTTTGAAAACTCTGTAGAAGTTCAGAGTTGAAGCTGGGTTGGCAGTGTGAGGACCCTGAAGGCACTAACAGACCCTAATGACCCTAATCAGCCTCAGCTGGAGCCTCCACCCATACTCCTGCCATTGGGCCAGAAGCCCATTTAGGCTTTGCTTTTCATTTAGGGAGTGCTTGTCTTCTACTTGGCCACAGTTGTACCCCTGTGTAGCTATGGACCTTGCTGATCCTGACCTGCAGATTGACTTCTTGGATTCACCTCAGACCTGCTTCATTACTGCAGACTTGCCTGAAGATCAGGGTTTGTGGTTAGGCTTGGCTGTCATCTCTGGCCTGCCCTACTCCCTTGCTGGTGGTTGTGGGATGGACCCTGGCTGGTGAGGTTCCTGCCATGCTGGCCTGGGGCACCCATGTGGCTCCTTGCCCCCACGGACCCACTGGGACGTACCGTGCACTGACAGGTAGGTTGGATTCAAAGAAAAAATGTCCTTATCCTTCAATTATTTCCCAAGTTTTAAAGACTTGTAGTGGAAACTCTTTTCAGGTTCAGGAATGTATGCATAAGGTGGCCTTGTCTATTCTGTATTTCACTTAGGATAAGGACCGTGAATATAGCTGTAGTATATCAGGTTGAACCCAGAAGGTAAGTGTCACAAGACCTGTTCCCATGATGTTTGCAGGTTAATTTGGTAGGAGTCTTCTCTATCGTAGAAGCCCTTTCAAATCCAAATGGCAACTTTTGACCTTTTGAGATTCAACCTTCATGTTAATCCTGTCATAGCGAAATGGAAGAACTCCATTCCCACCAAATTTTCAGATATTACAAAGCCATTAACCTGGCTGGTTGTCACTGAATGTTCCCTGGTACTTTGTAATACTCCACATAATTGACACCTATAATTTTACCAAATTTCAGCTCAAGAAACAACTATTTGCCTGAATCCCCCCATCAAGTCCAGTAGTTTAAATAAATCCAGCACACTTCTGTGTCTGCTACTTCATGAACTTAATAATTCTGTGTGTTGCTCACTATTCAGTATTGGATGCATTTAATTATGTTGATACTGTGATTTCCAGCCATAAGCAAAGCAAGAGTTAATTCTTATTTTTGTTGAAGCACTAAGTGGGAAGCTAGGTCATGCATAAATCCTCATTGTGCTAGGTGCTGTACAAGCAAAGAATAAAAATGATCCTAGGCTCAAGGCTTCTCTGTTAGTAACTTGTGTCATAATTAAATTTTGTTAGGACACTTTAGAATTGCCCTTCCTCATAAATGATATCTCCATATACATTTATATCTCCATAGTAAAAGAGAAAACCTGTACACTTTTATTATTGATAATAAAACCAAAAATATAATACTCTTTTCCATGTAACTTGGATGTAGCAATTGGAATACACGAGAGTGGGGGAAAGGATCTTTGTTTCTTATATATTTCTGGGTTATATACATCTAAAGTTGTCCACTTTATAGAATAAGGCAGAAGTATTTGTTTGTGAAAATTGTCTCACACCAAGCACACCAAAGCCAGGTGAAGAGTACAGAGAAGGAGCTAGTGCACCTTTTAAGAATCAAATATTGTGTCTTCATGAATAAAGCCCTAACAGTAAAGATAAGAGAAGGAAATGCAGCAACCATGTGATATATTAGCAGAATGTTTTACAAAGTCCTCCACAAAGCATCCGCTGCTCTTGAAAAGCCTCACCAGCCCAAGTGAGAAACTATTCACAAATTTAGTATTCAGATTACATACTCTGCCTTTTCAACTGCTCTCTGTACAATGAATGCCTGTACAACTACAGTAACAGACACAGATCTACAGTTTCTGTGGCCTTTGAGCTATTATGAGTATTGTGCCTCTCCATAAATTACATCTGCATGTCCTGAAAATACCAACTGTTTTAATAGGGATTAATCTATAGGCTTTTATCTTGGTGAAATACAAGGGGTACAGTATTTTAAAATTAATAGGGTATGCTCTGAAGATATTCAAGGATGTTCATTATTTTCTTTATAGGTCTCTTTATTGATGCATATAAGCATAAAACAGTGCTTTATTGTAGTAAAGAGGAGGAGATGGAATAATGAATAGATTAGTGCTTATATGGTTTTTAGATTGCCCAGTGCACAGTTAAGTAAAGAAAGGTCTACGTGTTGTCCTCTTCAAAGTATGTTGGGATTTGATCCAGTTTGTCTTCAAAGTGCCATTTCTACGGGTAGAGAAAAGAGGGCTCAGTCTAAAGGCAAGAAAGCTGATCCAGGGGTCTGCAGCTCTGTGGTGTTCATAGCTGTCCAAAGCAACAGTTAGAGATGTCTTTTTTTATTTGCTAATTATAAATAAATCTGGAGCTTTCGCTTGTGATAGGCTATTATTTATGTAAGTACGTAATACAAGATTTTTGAGAGTGAACTCCTAGAATACCTGATCTTATACAGGCATATAGAAAAGGTGAATTAGGTAATTTAAACCAGAATTTACATAAAAGCATGATGGTGGTTTTGAATAATAATTCTCACATACATGCATGTGCATACACACATGGGTTAAATGCATACATAGTTTAAATATTTTGATGAAAACAGGCTTAGCCCTTCACTGACCTATCAAAGCACGTTATTGATGAGCGAGAAGGAATTAAATTCTCCTCCCAGGGCCCTTCTGATATGGGGGAACTCTACTATCTCCAGCACATAGAGCCCTGTGTGAACTGAGGCCCATGGAGACTGAGCAAATGCTCAGAGGGACATACAGGTCCTCAGAGTAGGTGGTTGTCGGCACAGCCTGTGATGCCCAGGGCAGCTGGGCTTGTGTGGCTGGACACTGTCCCAGGGCTGACAGGGGTATGTGAAGGTCTTGCTGATGGAAATGGAGGGGAAAGAGGCTGTTAACTGGACTGACAGGAGCTCCAGAGCTGGCTCTTTCACAGATGTGCTGAAGTGACCTCTATAATGTGGCAGCAGCCTGCAGCAGATTATTTTGCCGAGCAATGCCCCCAAGAGCAAAAACTCTCATTACATTGTTCACTGTATTTTAGAAACGGAGAACTGACACGGAGAGAAACTTGGCTGAAGTTATGAGGAGGACGCCTGACCATGGTTGGATGTGCACCCTGGTCTCCTGGTCCCCAAACCATCGCTTGGTCCTCAAGATCAAGACAGCTGCTCTACCGAATATCATTTGGGGGCAGGTGAGTGGTTGATGTAAATCACTGTGGAGCTCTTGCTGCAGCCCCCAAGCCGAGTTTTGCACTGAAACCACTGATTCATCTGCGGGTTGCTGTAGTGAAGATGCGCCCATCTCTGCAGTCCTTGGAGTTAACAGGACTATTTTTAAAGGTAAACACTTTCACTTTATTCCCTGTCTCTTACTTTTCCTTTGGTGACTCCTCATTGTTTCCACAGCTTCATTTGGTTTTGAAAGCTTATGGAGCAGCAGGATTAAAAAATCAGAAATAATTATTGTAGAGGATGGGTCTGGCTTTTCCCATCAGCTTCCGTGGCTCAAGCAGGTTCCAGCAGCTTTGGGAGAAAAGCTGTTAGCTATTAAATTATTACCTGTAAGGAGAGCCAGCTGGAAGCTTTCAGTTTTCAACATTTTGATAAAAAGCACCATAAAAATCTTGACAACAAGACTTGTAGCGTTTCAATGACATGTTTAGCATTTCTCCCTGCTTTTCAATGGCCTGTAAAAGTCATCAAAGGCTTCAAAATGCTGCCAAGACCCATATCTTTGGAATTTTGACCCCTCCTCCCCAAATGAAGATGGGGGGCTGGGGGGAAGGCAAACTCCAAATCCCAAAGTGTGCGCTGTTGAGTGCATTCATCTGGACAGCTTTTGGGAAGTCACTTTCCATCTGGAGGAGAATGTCCGCAAATAGAGTTATTCCAGGATAAACTGTTATGGTATAATTACACAGCTATAGCTATGCCAGTCTATTTTCTGATGTAGGCAAGCCAAGTCTAGTTGAAATGTAGGCGTGGGAAACAAGAAGTCTGCTTTCTAGGCTCAGCTCTGAGTGCTCTTTGTGGCCTTGGGCCAGTCCCCTAACCTTTCTGCCTCCTTACTATGCAAAATAAGAAGAGTTAAATTCACCCACTTCACAGATGTGGCATAATGACTAATTGGCTAAAATTTGTAGCGCTGGAGAGAGAGCTGTCTATTAACTTCAGTGTCTTTGGTTGGCTGAATAATTTAATGTATTTTTAAAAGTGGAGTTTGTCTCCCTCTCTCAGGATAGAGTGGCTCTGCCACTACAAAGCAGAATGTGATTGGATGTGAAGTGGCCTGAGCTAATAAAACCTGGGGTTTACTTTACTGCCTCTAATTACAGTACTACTCTTAGAGTAACTGCTCTCGTTTGTAGCTAGAGCAAGAGTTAAGGGTGTAGTTAAGATTTTGCTTGAAAACAAAACTTAAAGTCCCTAAAGCCTTTACATGCTCTTGATACACTGAGAATGTGGGCAGGTAGTGATGAAGGTACTCTCATCAGTGCAGCCCACTGGCAAAATGTGTGTTACAGAATCAGAATCACAGAATCTTCATGGTTGGAAGGGACCTTCGAGATCAATGAGTCCAACCAGTTATGCCCCTTCTGTACCAGCCAAAATAAAGGACAACTCCCTGTTATTCCTGCTGGCTGCACTGTTGGATGAAAAGCTCAAGAGTGTGGGGGCAGCATGAATTCCTATGCTTCCTAGTGTTTGTGTGCTTAACTTTGCAAATTTAAATTTAGTCATAACTTTGAACGTCATACACAACCAGGGGTTCTTAATGGACTGTTAACTCTGGTGCCTAATAATAGCCTTACCCCTGTCACCGGCACCTGGCAGTTCAGCTTCCACCAAGAGATGCTCAAAGACAAAAGGATGGCGCTAATGCACCCCGTCTAAGTCCAAGACCTGTTGAAGGCAAGGGAAAGCGCCTGTGAGAAAGCACACTGAGTGTTCACCGTCCGCATAGGGGACAGTGGGCACTGCCTTGCTGTAGATGTGCCAGCTGGTTGGGGAGGGTTTGGGTCAGGGCCCGAGGTGGGACTGTGGCACTGGGAGGTGTTACTTCAGCCTTGGCATGGGTTTTCCTCAGGAGAATAATGCTATTTTTACCCCCTTTCCCCACCACGCTGACCTCTCGGGGGGGGGGGGGGAACAGCGCGGAAAGGCTTTTTATCTTAACCAGGCTTTCTCTCTAAGCGAAACACTTAAAAAAAGGGAAAGAAATTACCTCATACGTACTTTGAATCTCCAATTAGATAACAAGCACGGCGGCTCCGCACCCTTCCCCTTCGGCTTGACGCCGTCCTCCGGTTGCCCCTCCCCCCC
>JAOXJM010000079.1:41349116-41423684 GCA_026413425.1 Tringa solitaria
CCCCCCTTTTCTCTCTCTTCCCCTCTTTTTAAAAAATATTTTTTAAACTTTCCCCGTTCTGCTGTGTCTTCAGCCCGAGTAAAACTCTTTCTCCATTCGTTGTGGAGAAGGGAGGCTTAGCAGCTGGGATTTGCCATCACCAGCCTAAAAATGGTTATCAAACTTTTTCTTTCCCCCTCCTCTTTGTCCTCCTCCCTCCCTGCAAGAAATAAAAAATAAAAATCAAACCGTGTTTTAATTTCGGTTATGGATGTTTCTGTGTTTCTTTTTGTCTTCCTTTCTCTTCCTCCTCCCTTCCTCCCCTTTCTTTCCTTCCACTTCATTGGCTGGGATGATCCTTCCCTGTTGCTTCTGATGTTTCTTTCTTTTTCTCAGTGTGTGCCTGCCTACCTGGACTAGGGGGAAGATAAGGTAATTTTGAAGGGCTTGAGGAAGCGGTTTACCTGTTTTGAAAACTTTTTTTTCGGAGATTTCTTTTTTTAAGAGTCATGTGAAAATCAGTAATTGAAGAGAGTTTGGTGGCAGCTGGGCAGGTTGAAATTTAAGTGTTACGTGCTGAATGCCTTGGGAATTTGATCTGCTTTATACCAAAGAAGAGAGCAGAGAAAAGTATTTATTTATTGGGGGGAAAGGCATGGGGGAGAGGAGGGGGAGGAAAGCAGGTTAAGAGAGGGGGAGGGAAGTGGTTTTGGAGACAAGAAGTGAAGCTGCCTGTTTTCCAGTAAGTAATGGAGAAATTCCAGGAGCCAGGGCTAAATATACTTGGCGATCAATACAGAAATGGCTCATTGTGAATAATTTAGCTGCCTGGTGCAGTGAGAGTTTTGAAACTAAAGGCAAAAAAGAGGCCGTGGAGGGAGAGAGGAAATAAAATTCTCCTCTGGTCATGTCAGATTCTTAACTTTTCCACTTAAAAGAACATAGTTATGATTATTGATCTATCTCTCTCTTTTTTTTTTTTTTCTCAATATATATCAAATGATAGCTAGGGGGTGTCATTCTATACAGTTACTTGGGTTTCTGGAAAGTAATAGCTTGTTCTGTGTCAGCAAAGTGCTTCCAGAAACTTTAAGATTGCTTCACGCCACAAAATGCATGATCTGAGAGTATTAAGTGTGACGTTCGGCCCCATGCTGTGGCAGATAAATAGGGTTAGAGTGAACAGGTGCGTGTACAGGTGTGTGTGTGTGTGTGCATGTTCTGTGGTGTGAGACAAAGAGTTGTAATAACTCTCTGGAAGGGGAATGGGCGCGGGAGGGCTTTATTTTGTTTAGATCAGGATGGAGTCTCTTGGAGCGCGTGTGTGAAAAGAGCAATTGTTAATTGTATCCATCTCTTCAAAGTCTGTTCTGGCTGTGAGAGTTGATAATTGATAAAGCATTACCATCCTGGCTTGAACAAAACAAATGGAAAGTCAGGGGGGAAAAAACTCTCAGATCGGGTGAAAATGCGAGTGGGGGACAGGGAGGGGTACAGTCAGACCAAGATGATCCCAGTGCTGCCTGCCCAGGAGACAGCTGAATTTCTCTACTCAGATAATTTGCAGGAAGAGTTTCAGTGCTTTGCAAATGAGCACATGCAGTACACTTGTGTTTCTCTAGGCAATGGTTGCAACAGCAGTAAAATGGGCAACTACTTAGGGCTTTAAGTAAGTTTAATCATTTAATGGTTGATACTGACAGGCGTCTTTGAGGGTATACTTTTCTGCCTTGCAGCACTGCACTTTGACTATGGAAGCAGAGGCTGCTGATGGATATATAACATGTAAGTAGTCATTTCATTTGATTATTCTGAATTAGTTTCCTTTTCCCGCTGCCCTTTCTATAATGCAGGTGCCTGAAACTTTAGCTTCCTTGTATGTGGTCTTTGCTTTGAGATGATGCTCAATTAATAGCGTTTAAATATAAACTTTGTGTATGCCTGAAAAATGCATGGGGATGAGTGCATGGGTGAGTAGCTCTAGGTTTAAATATTTACTGAGGATGAATGAACTTTGCAAATGAGAGAGAGTTCATCTACAGAAATTCAAATTGCAGCCAAAAACTTTTTATGCCTTTCACCGTGCATTTCTCCTGTTTTCTGTGTCACGGCAAAATGTCTTAGTTTCAGTGCTTTGTTTAACTGTCAGTTAACCGAGAGCCTTTTGGGGGGAAGGTCTGTATGGTAAAGTGCTACTTCAGTCTTCTGCCCAATTCTCAGCCTCTGCTAATGGAAAAGTAATCCCAACTGAGGCAAGATTTGTCACAGGTGTGTGCCTAGAAGACTGGTGACAGTAGGTTTGAGGAGGCTGTTAAAATCAGTCAGTCAAACATTTACTTGTGGCCACTGAGAGTCCAGTTTTTACAGGCTCTGAAAGACCCCGCTGGTAAAGGAGGGAAGGGCAGGGCTGAAGGGAGTGAGGGAGTCCTGCTTTTTTAATTGTTGTGTTGCCCTGCTGAAGAAGGGGATGGAAACTTACGGGGGACTTGTTTTGTGAAAGCAGGTGACAATGAGCTTTCGCCCGAAAGGGAGCACTCCGGCATGGCCATTGACCTCACCTCCAGCACACCCAATGGGCAGCATACCTCCCCCAGTCACATGGCAAGCAGTAAGTCACCTCTTAAACCTCTTTCTCTCCAGCAGCGCCTTTGGGTTAGTCTAGTCCTCTGGGTCTTCAGGTTGCTTACTGGGTCTTAAGCATTGCTGTAGGAATTGCTAATAAAAGAAGAGAACGATAGGGTAGATTTCTTTTTTTTTTTTCCTTTTCTTTCTTGTTCATGCTGGTGTCTCATCTAAACATGAACGGGATTGCTAGTCTGAACTATCCCAAGGTGGCATTTGAGAGCTGGTCCTTACCTGTTCCAGGTAGGAAAACGCTAGGTTTGACATGTGCTGGTTTTGTTTCATCAGGTTTTGAAATCCAAATGGAAATTGTTGTTGTTGTTGTTATTATTATTACTTACTGTGCTTCCCAAAACAGCTTGAAGTAGCTTTATTTGAAAACAAACACATTTTTATTTACAAAAAGGCTTTACTCTGGCAAAAGTATGAAGTTAAAGTGTCTGGATTTGATGACAGGTTGTATTTTGCTATTCCATATAGAAACTTCAGTATCCCATTCATTACCCTAGCTTTGCCTTGGCAAGTCCAAAAGTGGCTGGGGTAATTGGAAGTTTATGGCACTCGGTAGTTGACTTCCTAACAAACTGAAAGGATTTTGGTTTAGAATGTCAGGGGAGAAATTGAGAAAATGTAGACATTTAGGAGTCTGCTGAGAGTGTCACATGCTGATGATATTTTTATAATTATGTTCATACTGTATTTTGGAGGTGAATAAATGTAGTTTACACACATTTGTAAAACCAACATCCTTTCTTTCCTGTGTGTGAGTGCCATGGCTTGTTTTACTGTTGGTTACAATGTTACATCAAGATATTTACCTTAAAGTACCTCTGTCCTAGTATTCGAAAATAAGGTAACAAGCTTTGCTTCCAATATACTTTCAGGGGGTTCCTCTCTATGTGATACTAATTTTCTTTCTAGTGTGTGTACTATAGTTCCATATTTATCTTTTTAAACCTGGTATTTGTATTATACCCTGCTGAAAACGGTGAAAGAAAAAGAGGGCTTTTAGGGTTGCTCGCTTTAAAATACATACTGCATTGCCTTCAGAGTCTTTCTTACTGAGAAAAAGATGTTACTTTCCTTTAAGAATTCTTCTTTCCTCCTGCAAATTACGAGTAAAACACAGTTTTTATGAGCCTTTAAAACTGAGGGTTATTATGAAGATCTCCCAATTATATACATGTTGCCAGAGAATATGATTGCTAATACTCTGGACTGAACTTTATATGACAACCGATCATAATTCAGCATCTTTAGACAATTCCAATCCTGCTGCACTGGGATTCTGATATATTTTATTATGTTGTAAAAGTTTTACTACTCACTTTCTTCATTTTCTTTGTTTCCTTTTTATTAATGGGAAGCCTTCATTGGAAGGGGGAAAAAAACCTCCCTGTTTTAAATCTTCTTTATAATCTAGACTAAAAACCAAAGTCAAATTAGGGAATAAAAAGATCTAGGATGAAGTCATGCAAAATACTTTAACACATTCAATATTCTCATGCTCATTGTGTTACATTTTCAGTGATTTTTAAGCTTCGTTAATTCTTGCAACACACCTGTATCTGCAGCCTTGGTGAATATCTAATTTTTTAGATGTGTTTTTTGGTCTCTCACAGGTGTCTCAATTGTTTTCCTTGGTGCTGCTCTGTGTTAGGCATGTGCTGCTGTTGAAAAATTAGGGGCTCTGCCTGGGTTTCTTAAGCCAAGCAAAACTCAGTCGTCTTAAATTCATTGTAATTTATTTACTCTTTGCAGGCATAAGAATGTTTTGCAGAAAGGTGGTTTGTTCTGTCTTAAACATGGAAGGTATTGATTAGAGGTTGTCGGCTTTTGTGGCAGCTGTTATGTTGGTTCATTTAAGGTTTTTGGCCAAATCTTGAATCTGGCATGTGTAGACTAAATCGCCAGGCTGTGCTTTAGAGCTTTCCACCTGTTTCATGGGGTACAGGAAATCCTTTTAAAGGTTCAGTAACCTGGGGGCTCACGACCTCCTTTTTTTAGGTTTCGTTTTTTCTTCTTTTTTCTTTTTTTTTTTTTTTAATATTTTTTTTTAGGAGCGGTAGAGGTGGGAGAGTAAGGAAGAATAGCTGTTCAAAATATTTTGTATGAATTTGGTAGCTCCCAATGGATTGATCCATCGTTGCAAGTGGAGGAAGTGGCTGCATTGTATTTCGGTATGGTTTTAATTTCTGGTGGAGTCACTGAAGACTGATCTACTGTTGGCCTGCCGCTATAGTGAAACCCAGGGCATGTCATTCTGCCTGGGTAGGGTTTGCTAACGAAGGAGATAGTATGTTGATCGGACCTCAAATGTTTCCCTCCTGATTTTTTTGCTAGTCGTCCCCAGAAGGTGGATGGCCCCATTTAGCTGTGTGCTCAGGGTATGCACCTGCAGGGTAGAAATCTAAATTTTGACCTTTGTTCTTGCGTTCCATTGAATTGTTTTGAACCACAGCTCTCAATTTAGCCTTAATTTGTGTCTGGCTCAAACAGAGACAAAACCATAAGAAGGAAATTTCTTGGATCTGTACCGAAACAACCGAGCAGTGCTCTCCCAGCAACAGTGAAATTATGTGCTAGGTAAAGAGTTTTCTATGTTCGTTAGCCCCTGGCAATCCGTGCTAGTAGGAGTTCTGGCTGGGCTACTGATATTTTCAGGTTCTGTTCCAAAAGCTTTCGGGTTAAATACTTTGGCTTGTGTTGGAGAGTTATCTGCTGCATCCTTTAACTTATTATCATTTTAAAGTATCTAGATGGGCTGTATAGGTTATGGATGGAGCTTACGCTCAATTTTCCTTGTGAATGAGATGATCCTGAAAGATAAATCACAGTAAATCGCCTGTCATAGCTAACTAATGATTTTACATGTACCTTATGGTATGTATCTGCCTTTAGCAGAATACTGTATATATGTTGGCAGATGCTCTGTTCTAAAATACTTTATTGTAGTTTTATGTAAGCAAAGATTTAAGATACATGTAAACAGTCAAACTGAATAGGTTGATAGATCATCTCACTTTCCTCTACAGCAAAAGACAAATTAGTGCTATACCTACTGAGTACAGATGTTACATTTACATAGCCCCAAATCTGGAAGTCCAGATTTTCTTCTGATCTTTGGTAGGAAAACTCTTCCAAAGGCTGACACACAGAGCTGGGCGTCAAAGACGTGCTCAATTAACTTCCTGTCGGTACTAGAGAGTTCCCTGAATGGCCCTGAGCCCTCCTCTAGACCCCACCGAGTTCAAGGGAGCCTGTCTGGTTGTCTTTGGTGAATGTTGAATTGGGCTGTAACTGATCAGGAACCTCAGAATAGGAACTGGCATGCTAATTACAGCCTGATGGGGAATCCTTATAAAAGAGGCTTTAAAAAGAAATAATTCCCAGTCTCCTCCTCATAATACCATGCTGAGTTCTTACTGTAGTTATTTGAGAGATATGTTACTTTTTTTCCTCTGTAAGTTAAAATGGACTTAAAAGAATGTCCCCTTTGGAAACCTAGTTGTTTGGTTAGTTGACTCAATGACTACTTTGTACAGGATGAAGGATGCTTCTCTAAGACAACTTGCCTGGTATTATATGGAAAATAGGAACAGCAGCTGTTAGTATCTGCTAGTCAGTGACAGAGGAAATTTCCTTTTAAGTTAGAGACTTTACAGTGCGTGTCCTAGATAACTTTCTTATCTTTGCTTTCATAGACAAAAGGAGCCATTAAATGAAAGAGAACAATCATAAATATCAAACTCAACATCTGATGTTAGAAACTGATTAAAATTGTGGTACGCTTTCAAGATGTGTTTATAATAGCTTAAACTGTTACGAAGTTATGAGAAATAATTAATTAAGAAAATAAGCATTGTCAACTGACTCTCCTGAAAATAATGAAGCGACTGCATTTTCTCCGTGTTGGGGAATGATCGCGCTGTCTGACAAGATAACTGTTGGGACAACAGTATTAACTTTGAGTGATTTCAGCAGCAGTATTTAAAGAGAACTCGGGCAAGGTCTTATTATAATATAGCCAATACTATATTCCCAGTGATTAGGGTGGACTATCACTTTTTTGTTTGTTAACTTCGAAGACCCAAATCTTTCTTGATTACTTTAATTTTTCAATGCTAAATTGTAACACAAGCCCTGTTTTGTCACAGTTGTGTTGCCCTGAGCAGAAAGTTTCATGTATCACAGCTGTATCAGCACCACATCTGTATGGATAAAGAAACATAACTGTGTGGTCTGCCTTTTGGAGTGAAAATGCATAAAATCAGAGGTTGCTTCATGCCTCAGCTATGTGGCAAACAAGCCTTGCCATTGCCGGGGTCTATGGCCCAGGCACGTGAGGCTGGACCTTGCACTGGGATTCTTTTTGGCTCACTATGCGTTTTTTTTCAGTAGGATGAAGTGTTGGAGGCTGAGCCTCTGCAGGAGGCTTTTATTTAGGGAGGGTGGTTGAAGTTGGCTGGGCTGGGCTGCAGGGGGGGAGCTGAATTAGTGCTCTGAGGCAGTCACTCCCCTGACACGTGCACTGGGGCATGAAGAATTCTGGCAGCCAAACTACTGTGCTCTGAAGTGGAGATTCAGGTCTCCAGTTCTTCCAAATATCTTTGAAAGTGTGAAACATTGCATATGGTGCTAAAAACTTGGACTGGATTACCTCGAGATGCTGAGGAATCTCTTTTCTCAGTGGACTTTAAGGAGTAGGGTAGGCAACATCTATTGGCCTGGATGTCTTTGATCCTGCCTCAGTGCAGGGAGGTGGACTTTTGATGGTCACTTGAGATGTCCTCCAGTCCTTTGTGTCTGGCTTTCCCAGCTTAACAGTTTGATGTTTAGAGAGCTCAGCTGTGGAATTTCACGGTGATGCCCGGTACAGAACTACCCGTGGTTTTACAGGTTGATGGGTGGTAAAGATGCACTATGCCAAGACAAGCTTAGGCATAAGGGATGAGCTCAATGAAGTGTGGCAGGGAACTGGTCGAAGTGAGCTATTTTGACACCTATAGAAGCAATGACTTTGCTTCAGTATTTTAACCTCAGGCTCCCTGAGTATTGTTGGGGAAATAATACTCGTGAAAGTTTTAGCCACTAGGTTTAGCTTTCTTGAAGTTTAAGGAGGAAAAATCAAACAATAAAAATAAAATAACAGAAATCTAAGGTCTAGGGCTTTGTCCACATGTATGAAACCAAAGCTCTGCAGAATAGTGTTACACTGTTTTTTTGGTTTTTTTTTTCTTCTTAAAAAAAAATTACCTGGAAATGAAATACCTGCTGAGATGCACCTTGGATTGTCTACCTTCATAAATACCACCTTATATTTTTCACACTAGTATTGTTAAAATCATGAAGTAGTTGCTCTGATACAAAGTCTGTGCACAGATGAAAACCAAGTAGCCGCTGAAACGACCAGGTGTTTAAGTAACTGCTCTCTGTAGCTCACACTCCAATGATGGAGGGTTCCCTTGTGTGTTTTTTGTATCATCTGTCACAGTCTCTCTGGCATTCCCTATGGAATCAGACACTCGACTGCAAAAACATTCCTCTTTCTCGGTGAGTGTTATAACGAGGGTGGAGCAAAATGATCAGTTAATCTCATTAAATACATTTTTATTCATTCTGATGGAAGCCTCTTGAGAGGTCATCTGCCAGGGCTTTGTTGCAGCACACACCTTTCTTAGGGAGCTTCTGTTATTCTCTTGGACTGTCAGGTTCAGTTAACTTTCCTTGGTACACACCCTGTTACAACACTCGGTGCTCTTGCTAGCTTTGTAGTCAGCAAGTTTTCAATGTTTGCTTCTGGAATTTCAGTTCCTTCTCATACATGCCAACAAAAAGAGCAATCCTAATCTTCCTTGAAATGCGGCACTTTGATAGCAGCTGGATGATGAGATACCCATTAGAGAGGGCTCTGTCTTTCCCATCCCTAATCTGGGGGAAGGTGCCACTCCTGTTGAAACCGATGGGTATTTTTTTCTGGGAAGTGGGTTTGAGGGCCTGTTTGCCGTTCCTGTGGGCCACTGGCTCTGTCTGGTGCTCATTCCTCTTCCAGTGCCAAGAGGGCACCTTGGAGGATTGATGCTATTCTATCCAGGAGGAGAAGGCATAGCCCTCTTCTGCTTTTTTCCTCAGTAATTTCAGTGAATGAAAGTCCTTGGGGGATCCACCTTGAAGCAGCTCTGTAGAAAATGTAAGAGAAGGCTGTGCCACTGCTCTCTGTAGTAAAAAGTCCCATTGCCAGCCTAGGTGGAGAACCTGTGGCATGGCATGTTGTCCCTTGCCTGGAGCAGTGAACGCTTGTTTGGGGTCTAGCCAGCTGACTGCTGTATCCCAATAAAAGGAAGCAAAGCTGCGATTGTCCCTGAGAAGCAATGAGGCTTGACAGGTATGGCTCTGGGCTAGGTGACCAAAGGCCCAGTTTTTCTCCTGACTCTTGTCATCGGGGGGAGTCCCTTCAAGTTTCTGTGCTGCTTTTTTCCCCTTTTGCCTTTTTTCTGCATCACAGAGGCCATTGATCATTCAAGATGGAGGTTTAGATGGCACACATTAGGCCTTGTCAAAAATAGGAATTTTATTATGATAACTGCTTTGCTTAGGCATTGTTTTATGTTTAATTTTTGCAGCCCCACAATGAGACATGTTCAGAAGTACCTTAATACTGGTGTAGCTTATTTCCTGTTCCGCACAGGGGTAATTGTGGTAGTCCTAAAGCACCCTGGTCGGGTGTGATTACATTAGAGCAACCACAGCATTTTAACTCTTCCCATACAGCTGAGCATTACCAAGTCCGTGTGTGGACAAACCCCTCTTTACGCTACCCAGCAAAATGCACCCTTGATCCAGAGCCAAGTCTACATTACTTCTGCTGGTACCATCGTGTCGGCCCGTGGCTTTGAGGAGCTGTAATCCCTCACAAGTGGAGTGATGCTGGCAGAAGCTACTGCTATGAACGTAGCCCTGGCTGGCAGGATCATCTGCAAGTGGTGTTACAGGTGGTACACTGGAGCATATCCTAGAACATCAGACACTGTTACTGGAAAAGCATGGGGTTGATTCTGCCGCCTCATTTCTGATAGGTCATTTAAACTTCTGTGAATTAGAACTTCCTATTTATTTCTTTTAACTGACTTTTGCTTTCTTCACACCTCTTATTTTTGACCCTGCTGTCCAGTTTTTGTGTTTATTTCTTTAACACCATGTGTCCAACACATAGCATGAACAGAGGTGGTGGGCTCCTTGTGCATTGTACCTGCTCTTTTTGCTCATGGCTGCTCTGTTTGGCCTGTCCAGAGAGGTCATAGGGTGATCAGTCTACCCTCTGGTGAAACTGAGATTGCCGGTTGGATCCCTATGTCCCCTCAGGAACGGGGGGAACACCTGTAGGTTGCTGGAGGTCAGCCCTAGGGCCAAACTGCACTCCCATCCCTGGTGTGGAGGGGATGAATAACTGCATCTACCGGACACTGGTGAATGAAAAAGATGGCAGAGTTTAAGTGCATCTTCTCCCTAAACAGGTAGGGCTCCCTCTTCTTAGCAGGCTGTGGATTTTATGCAAGGTATGGGCCAAGGAATCTGATTCACTCCACACCTACCTCCACTCTCCCCATCACGGCCTCGTGTTACCTGGAGAAACTTCACAGACTGGGGTTCTTTTTTCCCACCCCCTCTTTCTGCTGAGGCCTTGGTACCACCTGTGAGGCTGTTATGGGCACTGGTATAGTCACTGCAGTAGGGGAGACAGTAAGGGAAGACTAGTGGGAATATTAAAGTCCTTTCCCTGTGCAGGAGAAGGCCTTTTGAGGATTCAACTCTAATCTCCACCTTGAAGGTTTGAGTGATGGGGACAGAATACCCAGCCACATCTTGGTGCTGCTGATGTCAGGTCCTTTCTCCTGGTGGGGTGGAAGTCTGAGGCAGTTAGTTTCCAAAGACAATAGGACATATTGAAGCACAGAAAATCCATTCACCTTGTCTGCCTGTCTTTTCTATCACCTTTTTTCTCGTGAAGTTTCCTCTTATGTGAGGAGATTAGACAGTCCACATTTCATCTCCAGCTAATGGAAGAGATCTGGGCAGAGCTTGCAACAGAGGTGCTGCATTTGCGGTTAAACCACGTATGTGACAAAGCTTGAGTTTCCGATGAGGGATATTTTTTTGTTTATTCCCTTTGTTCCTCCACTTGAACAAAACAAGTGTTATCCTAAAGATATCTATGCTGTGACATTCAATAGTAGGCTGGAGTCTTTTCAGCTCCTTATTACTCATGATTCCCTTGCATTCCGCTAAGCCTCCAAAAATCCCAAATTCCATCAGGAGAAGGGGATGTTCTGGTGTTTCTGAAGGGACATGTGTTCCCTCAGTCGATGAAAGTGTGTTAGTGAGTGGCACAGAAAGGTGGCTGGAGAGGCCTGTCATATGCCCAAGCCCATGTTAATTTTTCTTATAATTACTCTTAGATTTGGGAATGTGTGCGTGTGTGCAGTCGTATGAGAATTCACACCTACTCTTTCCTAGTTCCCAGCTCAGCCTTCGGACATTTTATGATTTCCTCTGCAAGTATATGTGCTCTCATAGGTAATGGCCTTGCCATAAAACACAAACAGAGAGGATTTTTGGTAACTGTACATGTGCATCCTTTAAACTCCAGCAGCATGAATTAAACACCCGCTTTTGTCCAAAGAGCAGCAAACAGGATGGTGTGAATTCCCTTCTTTTGAAAATGAAAGAAGTTGTCTCTTTCTGTATGAAAACAGCAAGTTTTTACACCGAAGAGGTATGAGGTCTATTCATCTGGGGAAGAGTAGCTGTTCTCTTTAAGTCATGGATGGTTTTAAAGTTTCCGGAAAAGAGTTGCAGTAGGTTGAAGACCTTGTTCTGGTTAGCAGCCAGGTCTGTGACAAAGGGCAGAAGGCTCAGGCAAAAGAAGAAAACGGGGTCTGGTTTTGGTGGGTTTTAATCTTACTTCTTGAGAAATTGGTATCCTGTAGTGTGCGTTTTGCCTTGTCCAGATAATTGCCTCTGAAGGGTAACAAATCTTATTAATTAGCGGTTTGGCATGCTGCTTTTAATTGTCTGCTCCTAGGTACAGCCTTTGTATTGCATGTTGTAGTATTGTGGTAAGGGGCCTCTCTCACTACATCTCTGGAGCTTGGTTTGGCCTGTGTGTAAAGTTTGCCCAAGTACAGAAATCTTTTAGAATACGCTGTTGCACCTTAAATTCACTCAGTGCTTTAATCCTCATCATCTTTCAGATGTAGGCATGTCCTAGACATAGATGTGTGTAATAGTTTTACAGTTTAATCTCCCAAAATTGGGTCAACTTTACCAGTTGTTTTGACCTTGTTACCAGAGCAGGTGGCTCCTGGGTGGGTTTAATACATCTCCATGCAGCTGTGTGGAACAACCTGGGGTATCAGCTTCACTCAAAACCTCCCGTTTGAAATTTTTCGTCTAGCTTAAAGACACAGGCCTCTCTATCCCTGTTGAGCATTATCCTTTGGATAATCTATTCTTCTAGAGTGTAATGTAATAATATCTCCTCATTACAGCATGCTTTTTCAACAATAAATCTTTAAGAGCTTCACAAAGGATGCCAGTTGAAAAGATATAAATGAATAAAATTATAGGATGAAGAGGTGGAGAAAAATTAGAGAAATTAATATTAGTATGAATTCAGCTCCTATAGGTGGGAGGCAGTCAGGTTCATTTGTGTATATGACTTCAAAATGTCAGATTATAGGTAGCTCTTAAGAGTTCAGAAGAATGATATGCTAGTTGTGTATTTAAGGGTCAAGTAGTATGTGACGTTAGCAGACTATGACAGCTCTGTGAGCTTATTCTTGAGTTCTCTTAAATTTGTATTCTGTCAGTTGCACAATTTCTTTATTTCTCTAAAATCCCGTGCACTCCTATGTGAATCCCAAACCAGAGTGTTCTTGGAGTATAAATGTTATCACCAGTCAGCTGCCCCCAAATTAATACTGAGTAGAGAAAGCTGGCAGCTGGAAAAAAAATACATGAAAATGTGTCCAGCCTTGGCTTATGACAAGCCTGTACATGTGTGATGTGTGTAAATACAAATTGGAGGCACTTACAGAGAGTTTTGGTCACATACAATAGAGATGTACAGGCTTGAAAAATATTAGAATCACGCAAGTCTCATGAAATTAGAAAGCCAGAAAGAGGAGAGGTATGTGAATTGTGTCTCTGCTGAAGGAAAAACTATTAAGCACCACCCTCTTCAAATGTCAAATGCACAGGAAAAAGTTGCTGGAAGCCAGCCTCTGCTAAGTCTGCTGCTCGAAGAACCTACTTTTTGTTAGATGTTTGTGCAAAATCACCTCACTGGTCGAACTGTGAGACCAGACATGACTCAGGCTATCAGCATGTAACATGGTTTCAGGCTGCTGTCTTACTTTGCATTAAAATGCTGTAAAGAGGCATTTGCTTTTTTTCTCACACTTTTAAAGTGCTTTGTTTATTTAATGTCATTAGCGCTATTGTTACTGAAATTTAGCTTCTGACTGGTAACCATTAAAAATTTATAGAAAAATCGATAGTAGTGAGATTTTTTCTATAGTAAATATATATCACATATGTATTTAAAACCAAAGCAAACTACAGTGCATTCCAGGAAATAATCTATAATGATGCTCTGGAAAGTACTTGCTCATCTTCATGTCAAGATGCTTTATCTGTGTCCCAACTGCAGCCATTTCTGCAGTGGAACCCTGGTGGTTTTTTTAATGGCTTTAAGCAACAGAGTGCGATGCCTTAAGAAAAGAGTAAAAATAGTGTTTTCATTGTAGAACTGTGAATGATAATTGCAGTATAATTATCAAAGGTTCCTTAGTGACTGTATGTGGGGAGATCCTTAAGTTTTGTGTTGCGTCTGATAGCACCCCAGCAACAGACAGTTGTGCTAGAAGAGAACTGTGCTGATTGCTGTCATCCATTTGTTTTCTCAAACACGTGAATGTCATTCGGTGCCCCAGTTTGTCATGTTTTCCTCGCCTTCGCTGTGGCATCTGAACGCCCTTCTGAAACTAGTGGTGTGTGAGAGTCCCTTTGAGGAATTTCTGATGTGTCTCCTGTTGTGAGGCGACTACTTGGGTCTGAAAACCGGCCCCGTGTTTGGGAAGGGGAAAGTGTTTTTGAGAGAGTGTGGCAATGTGACTACCGCAGATGATGGTTTTAAAAACATTTAAAGCCAATGTCTAGCTAAAAAATAGGACTGTGACCTTAAACAGGCCTCAAAGGCAGGCGAGAGTTCATTAGAGGGGCATCAACAAAGGTATGAAATATACAGGACAAATGACATGTGGACAGGACAATTTCTTCTCCAACTTGGGTCTCTGCATGATTTTCTTGTGTGACTCTAAATGGAATAGGTCTTGCAATCAAGGAGATGACCTGAGTTAATTGTTCTGCCCAGGTATTTTGGAAGGGGGAAAGCTTCCTTACTAGCTGGTGGCAAAATTTCAATTTATAATTATGACTGTAGTTTATAATAATAATTTTAATTATATATATATATAAACAGTTTAATCTACTATAATGTAATATGGTAACATTTGCTGCGCTTTGGCTGCTTTCAGATAGTGAAAATGTGCTGGTGGTTGTTGGCTAGGATTCAGAAACATTTGTCAAAATTTTGTGCACTATGTGAATAACAAAATTTTGTGTGGATTAAGCAATTATTAATTCTTATCCATTATCCATCAGATAAAACTACAACTAACTCATTAACCAAAAATAATCATAAATAAAGCTGATCTGTCATTGAGGAGGCTAATTAGAATGGTAATTGTGTAATGATGATGTATTTAATTTCAAAATGCCAATTTAAAAGCTACTCCTTTTGGCAATGATAGAGCAAGGTGTTCTGAAATGAAGCGGGATGCTTATCGCTGTCATTGTCCTCTTAATTAATACCACCAGGATTGTCTGTGTTTTCAGTCTTATTAGTGTCCCCTGTAGAGCACTCAGAAATGTCCTAATTCTGCTCAAATTGAAGCCAGTAGTTAAACTGGTTTTTTTACTTCTATGGGAAGAAGATGCTACATGGAAGCGCTAGTGTAAAGCATTGCACACTCCTGGGTTTACTATAGCAGCGCATCCGCCTGTCTGAGCTCTGGGAATACGGGTTATGCTTTGGGATTTGCTACTGACTTGCCATGGAGATAGATCTGGAGTTTCAAGCCAACAGAACCGAATTGTGACTCAACGTTTTAAAAATGATTGAGTGAGTAATTTTCCATGCAGTTTCATTACAGTATATTTTGCCCCAAGGATTATTTACTGTAGATTAACTTCCAGCAGTTTTTCACTGCTGTATGTAATCCAGAATTTTAATAAGAAAGGAATTGTTTAAATAGGATAGTGTTTTTATCCCAAACTGCCCAGTTCTAACGGTAAAATTAGCATCAGTAGTAAAATCAGCAGTTGTACCTGCTAGCCTGTATGCGTAGTTTATTGATTTTTATTTTTTTAAAAATCTGTTTTCAAACTATATTAAATGCTATTATGAAGGTTTTTTTAGCATAGCATATTTTATTTTAACAAACTGCCATTGGAATCATTAACAAAGAAATGGGCATTGGATACAGAATATATGATTCACCTTGTTTCATCATTTGTAATCGCTACTGATTTTTTCCTTCTGACTTGATTTAGGGGGAATTACAGAACTGAAACATTGAATTGATCTTGAATGTTCCTACTAATCAGACTTGAAGAGAATATTGAGCATAAATACATTTTACCTATTTTATTTTTAACTTTTCAAGTTTTTTCTGCTTGTGCTTCCTGGTTCATGGGGAGAAAAACCCTACGAGCGTGTTTTAGTTACATCACTAATATTAGAACTGAGTAATCGGGTGGCTTTGGCAGCAGTCTCGTTTATAAATTGTTGGTGAGCAGATGGCTCACCAAGTTGGCATGCCAACTCTAAACTTTCACAATCATGAGTCAAGTTTTAAATCGCAAGATTGCCTTGCATGCCATGAGATTATTTTTGTGTGTGTGTTTGTTTAATAAATGTAATTCTCGATGTACCTTCTCATTTCTGAGCAGTGTTTTGCACTGAAGCATGGCTTTTCAGCCACCTCTGGGGTTGGGAATGCCTTTTTTCCTTAATTTAATACAAGCAGAGACTCTTGTAGTTGCTTATCTGAAAGTCTTGCTGCTAAGGGAAAACAGTAAATACAGGGCTAAGAGACATAAAAGTGAGACTTGGCAATCCAGGCTAACATCAAATAGTTCAAATGGTTGTGATCCTTCACGATTATACTTTAGCAGCTCCTGGTTTGTAGGCACAATAATTTGCTAGAAATAATTTGCTGATATCTGTAATCCTGGATATGCAAATCTGTGCCAATTTGTTTGTTTCCAGAGTGTAGGGCTTAAAGTTAGGTGGCAAGGAGTACAAATGCTACATTTTGAAAGGCAAGAGTGAATATTTTCTGTAAGCAAAATGTAGCAATAAGAGATGAGAGCTGAGCTGGAGTGCTCAGATACTCTCACTGTGAACACAGGGAAGCTCCAAAAGGGTCAGATCTCCACTTGAGAATTTGGACAAATATTACTGGAAGGACTTTTTCTTTTTTTTTTCCTTTTCTTTTTAATCTATTCCTTCAACTAAAATTAACATGGTATACGTGGGTTATAATGCATTGTGTGACCTGTTACAGAATGATAATTGGACCTTGTTTCTAAATGATTTCACACAAAGTGTGTTGTTGTAAATGCTAAACAACTGCGTTTTATCCATAATCATGTAATTGGTGTGTGCAGCTAATTAGTGTGTGTTCAATTTAGGCCTAGATTTTTTGGAAATGTCTTCTCTTCTGGTCCTGATTTAGCAAAGCTCTTAAACTGATGATTAACTTCCATTGGCTTTAATAGGACTTAAGGACATTCTTAATCAGGGCCATTGTGTCAAATCATGTCTCTTGGTGACAATCGGAACAACCTGCCAGAGCTGTAGTAAAAATATCTGTAGGTCCTCCTTAAATTTAGATTAATCATTTCTTTAACTTGCAAAGCATTTTGTTTCAGAATCTGAAACTCTGTGTAGATTGCTCGCTCGCTCTTTTTTAAAGCAAACAGTTATTGTCACAATCTAATTGTATGTATAAAGTTTAAAGATTTTAACTAGCTTGGCAGGAGGCTGTTTACATCAAATCTGCTCAATACACCTTTGAGATGGAGAAGAAGAAAATATGCATCTGAGAGTGCCTCGCTGGAATATAAATGTCAGCGCTGATAGATATCTATGATAGAAAATTTGTGTGGGAGTAATAATTTAGTAATAAAATAGGTCAAATTAATTCTTATGCTGAAGGGGATACCTTACAATAACCATTTTGTAGTTTTATGTTTGACAGTTTGCTCTGCATTATGTGGATAGGTGGAGCTGAGATAATGTAATCCATTTCCAATTGTAAACAAGATTGCTTTAAGAGCTGCTGTAGTAAGATGCATGTTGGCTGACTTTAAGCTGAAAGGTAATTGCCTCTGAATATTAATGTGCATGTGGGGATTTTGTTTTTAATTCTGGGATTTCATCTTTGCCCTATAGTAGCTCTGAAGAGGCCCTTGTTTTCCCAAACCCCACTTTGCTGCTAATTGAAGCTGATGGCAAGTGTTGCGCTTTGGGCCCTTTGCTTTTATTTTGTGTGGCCTGTGTACCTTGGAGAATGCTTCTTTCTTTGGCTGTTTTCTTTTTTTTGTTAACCACCTTCTGACTAGATTAGGTTTTTTGGAGATGCTCTTACTGTCCTGGAGCAGCTAAGACTAATTTCTAGAGTAGTGGAGGAATGATAGGTTGTAAGAAAGGGGAGAAGTTTTTGCACTAATTTAATTGTAGCCTCTTAGAGAGATGTGAGTTTAGGTGCTAATCCTGTGCTGTGTAGTTGGAGAGCTTCCTCAGAAGTAATTTAGGACTTATCCAAAGCCCACTGCACTTTGTGGGAGATTCTCCCTCTTAATTCTGCACGCTTCTGGGGCAGACCACTATAACGGGAGCAAGTTGTAGGTAGTGACAAGCTTACTCTGCAGGAACATCAACTGGCTGCGTTTATATATGAAATTGTTTTAGGCGTGTAAGGGAGGAGACATTACAGTCAAGTTGTCCATTGTCTTTCCATTTAAATTCTAACTCTTGGCTTCTTCGAGCTATTCTATTACCCACTGCTTACAGCGAGACGCAGCGCTGGGTACAGCGGGACTGGTGTTGAGCAGGGTGTAACTACAGCTCTGCTCCGGAGCAAACTGCAGTCAAACAGCGCTGCAGGCACTTGAAAATCTGTTGTGTGCCAGGTTTTAACCTGCACGTATTTTAATGGCACTGGATGTGTGGGCTGTCATTAGTTAAGACTGTTTAAAGATGTTATGATTGGCAAGTACTCCACATGCCCTTCTAGCAGAGATGACTATTCCTAAGGCAAGCATTCAAAGCAGAGTTCAACATGCCTCATTCTCTGTGGCAATGCCAGCAGTTTTTCTAAAAAAGAAAAACTAAACAACAAAATGGGGTATTTTTAGCCTGGATCGATTCACTGATCCAGTTTACTTCATGGTCTCACACAGTGAGAGGGTGCTGTCTGAGCCAGGGGTGGGAGCTCCTGGTGCTGATGTTTTTGCAGAGGCAAAGGTATGCTGAACTGTGCTGATGCCTGGAGCTAACAAATGTGTAAATTGTGTTGGTCAAGGAGGCAGTGAGTTGTCCCAGTGCAGAGGGTGGTCACCTCTTGCAGAGAGGAAGGAGGCCAGCAGCTCAGAGGCACTGGCTTCACAACCAGTGACCTTTTGCAGGTCGCCTTTAGCTCATGGCTCACAGTTGGACTATAACCTCGTATAATGTCTCTAGTTAAACAGTGGGCTGAAGATAGGTGGTGTTATGGGTGGGAACCACTAAACAGAGCCAGACTTGAATCTTCCACATTCCTGTACCTTGTACCAACTTCAGGGTATTGAGGTTTTTTGTTTTAGAATGATTTTAAATTTTCATAGTTCCCTGTCTCCAGTGCTTTGGTCTGACGCTTCGTGAAGTCAAAGGGAGTCCTTGTGATAATTCAGTCATTTTTGCAATGTGATGCTGCTTGTAGCAAAGCTAAAAAATTACTTACCTACAGAAGCATTTGACTGTAGGCTGGTAAGCAGAAAAAGTGAGGGTGTGTGGGTTTGTGACTGTATGTTGCCCATTAAGGAGTCTCATTCTATATTGGGGCTGCTTCATTACTGTGATAAAAATAACATAAAAGGATTCTAATAACTAATTAACTTGTTCACTAATGGATCAAGCATTGTCTTAAGGGCAGCAGTTTAAAAGAGTCTGTTTAATGAAAGTTGACTGGAGGTATGTCCTGTGGCTATTACAAACTTTGTTTTATAATAGCATGTATTTTTCAGTAGCTCCTTGCTATGCTGTAATGTGGTTGGAGTGGGAGAGGTAGAAAACTGACCATTTCCCGGCAGATAGTGATAAGTTTCTACTCAGTCAGAATGCTCTACACACTGTGATAGGTTTATAATTATTATCCTAAGATTGATGTTTTGGGGAGAGAGTGTAAATTTGTGCAACGGTAATCCATTAAGAAATCAATAATCATTCCGTCCTGAAATGCAGTTTCTCTGCAACATTATAAATACACACCAAAGATTTGAAACTCTGCTTGTCTCCCCTGCTCTGCCTCCTCCTCCTGTTTCCCTCAATTCCAAGTTCAATGTCCTTTGCTGTGTTGGAGAAGCAATTATGTGGTAGGACTCTTCTGTTGGAAATAAACAAGAATGGTAGTATTAGCATAATCCTGAGAACCAGTAAAACTTTTTAGTGTGAACTTTGCTTTCTCCCCCGTACCCTTTCAGACTTAGGGAAATCCCCCTCTCCGCTGCCTTGGTTTCATCCCTAGTAAATGGGGATGATGAAGATTCATGCCTTGTTTCTCTGTAGAGGACTGTGGAGATAAAGTGTTGCATGAGTGCAAAGTCGTGGTATGTGTACATTTCCTTTTCCTCACTCCTCCTCCTCATTCAGGCTTGGTTCTTCATGCAACAGTACAGAGGTTTGACTATCAGAAGCCAGCATATCCTGCAGGACTTCCCTTTTTGCTCTGAATTCTCCCCAGTTGGGCAAACATGTTTTCAAAATGCTGCTATAAGTTATCCCTTGATCTAGAGAGCTGGAAACCTACTTTATCTCAGTAAAGGTGTTTGTAGCTGATAAATAGTAGACTGTATGAGGGAGACTGAGAGTATTATTTATGTTTCTCGGTGGAAGTCTAAATTATATGGAGCAAAGTGCTGGGCCAGTCTGGTTTTGATCTTGCAAAGAAAATTGTGGATGGGGCAGGGAGATGCTATTATTGTAGAAAGAACCACAAAAAATTGAGTATGATTAATATTACATTTTCATGTCTTTTATTTTCATTCTTCCTCTACTTCCTTTTTGTTAAAGCCTGTTGAAAGATCAGTTTTAATGAAAAATACCTCAATTTTCTGTTTGAATTTAAATTACTATTATTTTTAGCCAACTCTGGTGTTGATTGAAAAATGGGGCATTTTTTAAGGATAGAGTTATATCTTACATCCATGATATTTGTTGTCCAGGCCTAATTTCACTCTGTTTTCTCATCTGCCCCAATACAAGGCATGCTTGGCTTGAGATGTGTGTGTAACTCAGTACCTGCCTCTTACTCTTCTGAGAACATTGTCATCTAGTGCGTGGATGCTCACCAGCCTTTTCAGCTTTGAGAGGGCAAGAAAGACCGGAGTGTTCATCACATCTTTCCTTTTGAGATTTGAGACTCTCAGGTTATGTCCAGAGGTCTAGCAAGTGTAAAGTGCGAGGTTTTGCTTGTGATTTGGCACATGTCTGCCTTGGCTTAAAAGAGCACACATGGGAATGCCCACATGAGTAGAATCATTAATGTATTTCAGTGTTCACAGGCTTGTCTCTTAGGGGGTGTGGAAGAGATGGTGGTGAGTAAAACTGGATGCATAAAAGCCAAACACTGTTTCTCATCTGTGTAGTTGCTCTAAAACATTCATGCGTGGCTTGATTGTGGGGCAGCTTGACTTTTACTGGTTTGATTTGGAAAGCATGAAGTTGTGATGCTAACAGGAAAAGGCCCCGCTGCCAGCAAAAAAAGTTGTTCTTGTCAATTGTGTTCTGTAGGTTTCCTTTCAGCATTGACTTTTTGTCTGGTGAATTGCTATTTTGCTTCTTTAAGGCCACAAACCCCATACTGGATTACTTTGCCATCAATAAAGAATACTTCTTCATTTACCTAAAAATGTCCCTCTTGCTCAGACACTGGTAGCCTGTGGGTTTAGCAAGAGCTTGTGCTTTGTGGGTTTTGACTCTTCTTAATTCAATACCTCGTAACTTGCGTCACTTCTCTGTTGGCCCATGTGCTGATCAATGCCTTTAATATGTCAACACAATTCTTAATTTTGAAAATCACCTTTTCTTTTTCCCCTCTAGTTAACTTATATAGAAGCAGCAGCTGATTGACAACTGATTTTTCTGCAATGATTTGCTGAATTGTTCATGCAAATGGTATGTGGCTTTTCAGTGAAATAGGAAGACTTTATCACATCTTTTGGGGTTTTACCCATTACCATTTTTTTCCAGTGGTTTGCAGAATGGTGAGCGCTAAAAGCCCAATATCTGCTCACAGGATGCTGAGTTTAACAGATAGGGCTTTATTAGCTCTCAGTTGCATTTGTCTTTACTTCACAAGTCTCTGTTTAGAATTACCTGTGAGTGGTTATTTTCCAGTGTGGTTTTCTAAGACAAACCTTTTTTTTGCTTTTTGTTGTTGCTGCTGTTTTTTTGAACTACTAAAAGCTCATCACCATCTATGTAACTGTTATGAATGTGTATGTGTCCACCGATAGCTTGAAAGGCAACTTACAGAAATTGGTGTAAGTGGCTCTTTGGAAAGAAAATTCTTCAAAGAGAAATATTTAACAAATTGAACAATTAAGAGATGCCATCTCAATCAATAAGTTAGAGTTAATTGGCTGGGTACAAAGCATTTTTAAACAACTTCCCTGAAGATTCTGCACATTAGAGTGCCTTTCTAGTGAGGCTAGACTGTGAGGCTACTTTCAAAGGCCAGTTTCTTCTAAAAAGTGCTTATTTTCAATATTATTATTTTTTTCTAATTTCCAGACCCCAAACCATTTTGCATTGTAGCTACGGGTCTCCCAGTGAATTTAATACTGCTTAATAACAGCTTTGCATGTCTTCTTTTGTGTGTGTGTGCGTGCGTGTGTGTGCCCTCTATGCACACATAACACGCTCTTGTGACTGCAAACTGCTGCTCTAGAAAAGAGTCACCAGCTACTCTCAGCCCCTGGGTACTAAGTGCTGCAAACATTTTATTCAGGTCTCTGTGTCACCTAATTTTTTTTCTTTTTCTACTGCTGTGGGCATTGTCAAACTCTTCCAAGTGCAACGTGGTGACCACAAGCCACATGTTAAGGTGAATGGTCCTTAACTGCTGGTTCAACTTTATGCTTGTAGACATGGCTTAAAACCCTATTGGAATTAAAAGGTAAAAAGAACGCCAAACCCTCTTATTAGTGCTAGCAGGCTGTGTATAAGGTTCAGAAAGGGTGTTTCATCCAACAGTTTCGAAGCCCTCTTTAACAATGGACGAGCAGTGTCCTCTCTACTTTCAGAGAACGGAGGTGGTAGAAAAGCTTACCCTCTCTTTTAGCAAGAGCTGCATGTCTTTGGGATGCCCCACTTGGGATATTGTAGGCCTGACTTTTAGAGATGGCATGGGTTGCTAGACCATTTGAAAATGGGTCAAGAATGCATGAAGTTGGACTCCTTCAAGAGTTGGTCCTGAGTTGGTCGATGACATGCAGCGAGTCAACAAACAAGCTGAAATGCCTGTCTTTCAGCTCTGGGTTCACTTCACCAGACCAGTGTTTCTCATTCTGTGGGCTGTGTAGAAGTATTAAATGTGTTTAATGAAGCTCCCTCCCCTTTTTTTCTTTTTTTAATTCCCCCAAATGTCACCTCTAAAAGACGAGAAAAGAAAGAAAGAAATCCCTCACATAAAATCAGTAAAGTAGTTCAAAGCAAAATGCTTTCTCTTCCTTAAATGCTTTTCCTTGAAATTTTTCTTCCCTTTTGGCCTGCAAAGGTCATCCCTGAGACTCAAAAGCTGAAGAAGGGTAATAGTTCTCAAATCATTTGAGCAATGCTCAATTGGAGAACGGAGAAATGTTAGCAGATTTTGTTCAGGCTAATGCTCCCTAGCTTGGTTGGGAAAAGGAGGGGGGAGTAAATCATTGAGTAGGTCTATCTTCCATTCAGCAGGAGCTGCACATGATGGGATTATTAGTATTTCTAAACTAAAGCCCCTGACAGATCCTTGGATGCTTAAAGCTGTTGTGATTCTTTACCAGATGGTTCAGAAACTCAGACTGGAATATCTCATTGGCTGGTGCTGAACAATGACATTTCAAACCCACACGTTCATTTGGATTTTAATTTTCAGGAGGATTAAAGCTTTTTGGGATATGGGCTGTGTCTTTCCATATATATGCTCAGCACCTTATGTAGTTTAGATGCTTTTGCAGTGTCTTTATAATTCATCATATTACTTTAGAAAGAGTGATTTGAATGGTTGTGCATTTTTTGCCATATACCTGGTTCAGCAAAGTGCAGGCAGGATAAGTGTGCAAGTTGTTGCCTCACTGCAATGAGCATGACAGCTGCAACTGCTTTGTCTTGTATCTGGTGATTGTGTGAAGAGGTGATTATCATGCCATTTTTTTGATACTGTATCCTTCTGTTCTTTTCACTTTTCAAATCTTGTCTTTTGAAGCCCCAATCCTGAAACTACTCATGCCTTTGCGTAACTTGTATCAAGTGGAGTGTTGATGTTTATTCCTCCTAGGCGTTGAGCTGTTCAGCCCTGACTGCAGTAAACTACTTTGAGTGAGACCCCAGTGCTCTGGGGGAGAAGATCAAAGGAAATCGGTTGAGTTTTACTCTATTTCAGTCCCATCGCGTTTTGAAAACAGGATAGAGTGCCCTCCTGGCAAAATTTAAGAAATTTTCAGGGCCTGCCAATTTGGACAGTCTTCCCTGGCTGCCCGCGTGACTGTCTTGGTTAGAGCTAGGACCTTTCTGCTACTTCTGAACTGCCTTCAAGCATGGATGGGAGTATTACTATTAAATTCCTTCCTAAATTCCTTAGGGCAAAGATTTCTATTTTGTTGTGTGTAGCTATATCAGGTGGTGGTAGGTTACTGTGTAAAAATGTAAGTGCACAGATGATTTTGGGATTGGGGGAAGGATTTGAGCTTAGTGTTTGAGGAATGGAAAACTTATTTTTAATGCTTGTTTAAACAACATCTTAATGCACGTGCTACAGAACAAAGAACCGGGATTCTTTCCTATCAAGTCTGAGAGGTTTTGCTTTTTTTTTTTCCTGCCCTCTCTTGCCCCTGACAACTCTATTAAGAGAAGAGCATCATTGGGGAAAGAGCTTGGTTATGTTGAGAAGAAAAAGGACATTTTATATAATTATTTTTATGTGTTAGACTGGTACATTCAATCCCACTGTTCTCCATATGATTCATTCTATTTGTACACAACTGTTGCACAGTATTAAATAATGTGCTTTTCTTTTTTTCTGTTAAACAAATATTCCCTTATCTTGTCACAAAAAGCTGACACATGTTCATTCTTCACTCAGGGAGCTCTGCATCTGTCGACACTTCAGACATAATCAGTTTAGATTTCAGCAGCTGATTAGTGCTCACCTCTAACCAAACTGAGAAGCTGCTCCTCCAAATGGTAACAAATAATATCCTAATTAGTCCTCTGCATAACGATAGTGGGAGTCTTAGCTGAAAGCTACTGATCTCAGAGGCCTTTCTGTTCTAGTCCACTGGCTTTACAGACTGTTGTACCAACATTTATGCTGAGCTTTTATTCCCCCTGCCTCAAAATGCCTCGCAGAGCAATTAATTATGCACCTGAAGATAGGCATTAGGCACGCAATGATATTCCACACACAGTTATGAACATTTAATTAGTGCCAGTTAATTTATGTACGATTATGAAAGCAAGAGGAGGAATGCTGGGCAGGACTCCAGGATTATCCTATAGTGCTTGTAGATGTTAAGTGTCCCTGTGAAGCCATTTGACCTGGCCAGCCGGTGCAGGCAAGTGCAGCTCATGCTGCCTTAAATACTGGTTTGCTCAAAGCAGAAACCCACAGAGTGAACGCAGCAGAAAATGAAGGGAGGAGGACAATATGGAGGGCGACTCCTCTCTACCCCAGTGACTGGCTGGTTGTGACAGCACCAGGTTTTACCAGGAAGTTTTAAATGGGTTTATGCTTTTCTGAGTCTGATTAGCTAGTTAGCAAAACATGCCCATCCCTGTCTATTAAACTCTGTGTACTTCCTCTTAGCTAACACTATTTTGCACAAGCCTGGGGTTTCTAAATAAATAAATGTCCACAGAGGCATAATTTAATAAATACCACTCGCAGGGATAGCATAGTAGCCACTGGCATTTCTCAGGACAAAAGTCATGTGAGCAGCTATAGCTGGATTAGTGTGACCTCAATAGTACAAAGAATTGAGGAAAGAAAAGGGGAAGAGAATATGAGGGGTAAGATGCCTTAAGATGCCTTCAGGAACATGTGCAGCCAAAGTTGTCCAAAGGCAGGCTGAGCAAGCTGAACAGCAGAGTATGTAAATATCCAATAGTTTATAAAGGAAGCTTTAAAATGTCAATTGGATTTTCAGGTTCGATCCAATAACTTTTTGAAACCCTGCTTAAGTTTGAAATTGAGAAAACCTATTTTAAAACATAAATCGACAGTAACAGAAAAATCACTTAAATAACAGCAAAAGTGCTACTTAACATTTCAGCAGCAAATATTTAAAGAATGCCTAGATCCTAAAATTGGGGGTGTCACAAAATCAGCACTTAAAAGCAGAGATTTTTGCTGAAAGTGCTTTATTACTATAGTTGTTGCTTTTTCTGTTGGTACAGGACTATTTTCTTCAGTTTATTCAGAGTTCGAAGTGGATAAGATGGCTAGGAGATTAAAAAGCAGAAAGATTTGTTCTTCTCGGCAAGCTGGTGAATAAAAACTGGCTTGAGAGGTTGAGGCCAATTCCAATTTGCATTCAGGATAAGGTTGACATAAATAATGAATTTTAAAATCATCTAGGAAATGAAGCTGTTAATTATCTTTAATATATTAACATGTAAAACAAATGTGTGAATAAATGAATGTTAAGCTTTTTTATTAAGTGCGTGGTATAACCCTTGAGGCAATAAAAAGAAGTGCCTGATCTACTATAAAGTTTACATTTATTTGCAAAATCACTGGTCTCTGTGGCTAATAGCTTTTGTTTAGAAAACAACAAAGAAGTCCAAATGGGAGACAATGTTAAGCTACAGTATTTCAACTGAAGTTTCCTGGTTGCTTTTTAAACCCCAACTCTAAAAAGTGATTAAATCACTTGATTATGAATTGATTCACCATGTCTTTCTCTTTAATAAAATATATTTATCTTTGAAACAAGAAACACAGTATATCTAATCTATTTGCATTTTGGTAGAGCAACTGATATGCTACTACTGAGAAAGTTGTTAGTTAAACTAAGAAGATAGAAAATTATACGGTTATTATAAAGTACATGAGAAAATGTCTACATGGAAAATCATGACAGGCTGTAATGGATCGGAATTATCAGGCTACAAGAAGGGTGCAAGCTCCTTTTGATTCAGTCTCAAAATGGTTTTGTTTCAAATATTCATTAATGAAATGCCATTTAAAGTGAGGAGGTACTGATGTATCTTCCAAGTCAAATCAGAAGGTGATATCAACATGAAAAACAATCAGAAAATTCTAAAGACAGAGTTGACGCACTTGGGCTGGAGCAATGAAAATTAGATGAAACACAATCGTGCACAGTTGGACACACAGGGACTAATAGAAATTTCTGTTGTAGCCTGAATGCCTACAAATGACGGAGGAGGAAAAGGATCTGAATGTTTTTAGGTGACACAAGATGTCTGTCAGGCACCAACAGGATAAAGTTACGAAAATGGCACATGCCATGATGTGATATTGCAGGTAAAGCGTTTCCAGTGGAGAAGGGAAATGTTGACGCTGTTTTACAAGCCTGAGAAGCACGGTAGCTTAGCCCACGCAGAGGTCTGCACTTCATCGACTAGACGTCTTCCGTTTCATGAACTCCCTTTTAAAACTAGTTCAGGAATCTCTCCTCTCTGTGAAGAAATGAAGGTGAATTCTGTGCAGTCTAGTCAGTCCGGTAAAACTTTCAAACCTTTTGAAAGGGCACGGGATTGGGCCTGTTGAAAAGTACAGGAAGGGGTAAATATCAGGTAGGGTGGCAAGCTATTTAAACTTAAAACAGAAAAATAAAAGTCACGAGAAGCAGCAGACAACGAATAAAGCAAAGTTACCCTTTTGCTTCTGCTAGAATGTGGGCAGGAGTCTGACACATTTCTGAATGGGATCGTATGGCATGGCGGCCTGACAGCGGAGGGCTGAAAGTCACGTAGGGCAGCCAGGCACCTTTTCACTTTATAGAGGTCACCAATTGTGTGGCCTGTCTGGAGCCATAAGCGACTCCTTCCTCATCTTCTCAAATTCTCACTCAAAGGCTGGTGTCAGTCCCTTTCTGCTGTTAACGTCCAGGCCAAGGCCTGCAATGTCTGTGCACTTACACAAGGGCTTGCTTTTCATGGGCCTAAGTTCAATTGTACAGCAGCAGAAAAATTGTTGCCGTGTTCTTTCCATGACTTTCTGCAATTCCAGCATGAATTTGCTACCCTGTTGATTGAGGTGGGCTCTAGTAGAAAAGTCCAAGGTTTTCTTTGGCAAGACCTGTACTAGGTCTACAGCAAAGAAGCAGTTGCCTACAGGAAGCCCCAGTATGCCTGGAGGTGTGGTTGGATGAGATGTTCCATGTTTTACTATAGAGCTGGGGGACTTTGGAGTAGTGAGGACTTAAGGGTCTGTTTCTTTTTTTTTTCTTTTTTTTTTTTTTTTTTGCTGCAAGGCAATGCAAAAATGAAGGTCTTCAGACATTTGCATTTCCTTCTGTCCTTAAGAGAGAAAGGTGAAGGAGGGAAAGTCATCCCTCTGAGCAACTGTGTAAGGAGTCTAAATGATGTGACGTTCTGGCACTCTTCAGTGTTGCTCTTTCATTAGCTGTTGGGAGTAAGGTGACTTCACTTTTCTGTGACAACCCTTGCTATCCAAACTTGTTGCCAGCCATGCAGCAAGCTAAATATTTTGAGGAGGGGAAGAACAAGCAGAGAAAAAGAATGTTTTCAACTATATGTCCCTACTTCTAACAAATATCAAAATACATAGTTTTTAGTCTGACGTTTTCCCCTTGAAAATTATGTTTCATCCCCCTCATGCATTTTAACTGACTTTAATATTATTTTCTATACTGTATATTCAGAATCTACTCTTGAGTACAAAGGAAAAGTTAGATGGGAAGAGTAAGTCTGAGGATTCAATGTTCCTCACCGGTGAGGACATGTGACGTGAGAGTAGATGTGGAGTCTGAACACCCAGTGCATTCCTTTTTTCACTTTGCTGAGAGCAAGATTAGGCCCATCTTCAATTTTAAATGAATTAACGGCAGCAGAAATAATTTATTTCCTTTTTAAAAATGTGCTGTTGTTTTTGTTTATCATAAAGCTCATAGTCAACTGTTGTTTGGTTTCCTTTCCCATATATTTATCATATGTAGAAAAGGGATGCCATTCTTATGTACGATGTTTGAAATCATGAATTCTCTCCAATGATCAAAATTCAATTTTACGGTCTACCTGTCCTCTTATATGAAATAGGATGGTATAGTGTCACTTCTGCCAGACAAACAAGGTATGCTGCCCAGATAGTAAACGAGACAAGGGTTTGATTGGGGCTGACTGGAGTTTTGGACAACAGTTAATAGACCAGTGTTTTCTTACCAACGATAAATTATAATGTCTTTGAGATTTGCAAGCGTTCATGCCAATACAGACCGAGATACATTTTCAAAGCAGTGTCCACTAATCCTGTTAACAAATAATGGGATTTGTGCATGTACCTCCCATGAGCTGCTTTGAAAACATACCCTTAAGTGTCAGAAGTTTTCTGGATACACGTTTAAAACTCACTGTGTTCTTCAAAGACTAAAAGTAAGAATTTCCCAGTGCTCTAAGCTTTTATCGTATCTGAAGTACACACAGGAAGAAATTGCAATTGATTCCAAAAAAAAAAAGTAATAATGGACTACATCAAAATTATCTTTTAATGCAGAAATTTCATGTTTCTGAGCTGCCTGATATGACAATGAAAGAAGCTGGGCTTTTCTAGGAGTAAATATGTTTATTATATTTATGTAAGAGAATGTATCTATAGTGCTATTCAGGAGAAAAGCTATTGTAACCACCCTTACCTCAGGGTATCTTGTCTGTCAAACCTGAACAATAAGAAATTGTGCCTGTATCTGCATTGAATATATTTTTGGTGTTTTGGCAGGGGTTTTTTTGAGGGGGTAGGATTCACCACAGATTAGTACCTGCTCACTCTGAGGTTGGTTCGTGGAATGTGATAACTCATTATCTCACAGACAATGTGACAAATAGGGATCAGTTCTTGCAAATTTGTTTCTGTGTCTACACCTATTTCCACTTCTGGGTTACTATCTCTACAAGGGCTGCTTGACAAGAGGAAGGAAAAGCCCAAAGTTGAAAACTATCATTGAGTGAGTTTTTTTCCCATTTCCTTTAAATGTGAACATCATTTATTTCCATTTTATCAAGGAATTTGTCTGCTGGAAACAAGCTGAAAAATGGCATCTGGGACTTATGGGCACAATTAGACTTCAGCTTGATACAGGATCCTTTGCATTAGCAATATTAGTAAGACCAGACAGGTTCAGGAGTTTTCTATGTGCTCGGCCTGCAGTAAAGCTGGAGAAAAGCAGAACAGTGAACTTCAGAAATATGTTTGTCTGAAAGCCAGGAAGCAGAGAAATGTCTTACTCTGTTCTCATGGTAGTTCTACTGAATAATAACTTGACAAACAGCCATGACGTGTCAGAGAGCCTCACGCTTGCAGTTTAGGTATAGGATATTTTGAGAGGCCAAAGGCTTTGCTATCGTGTAGCTGGATGTAAGAAACGCTGTGTGATAAGAACGCTGATTCCTCTTTTTCTTAAACCATGTCAGTGATCTGCAGCATTTGAGGTACTTAGTTCAATGCAAATAAGCAGAGCCGATCTTCTTCTCTACTCGACGGTGGTGGAACTGGCAAAATTGAGGACACTTTAGGGAAAGGAGACAGTCTTTGGAATAATTTTATTTTTCATTTTTCTTCTTTCCTGAAAAAAGTATGAGGTGGCCTACACTCACTGTCTTTTATTCCTTCTGAGCTCCTGCAGCTGGATTTTTGCTGTTGGCTGGGTTTTCAGCAGAAATGGGTCCAACATAAACCAGTTGGTCCTGGTGCTTAGGTAGATTGACCCAGAACTGCTATTTAGTAAGTCTTCCATTATCTCAGTTAAAAACTTTAGTTTTCTTCTCCAAGTTATATTTGTTGGAGTTAAGCAAATCTGTTTACTTCTGTTCTTTTTACACTGCTCCTTCATTTCTGGACCTTTTACCACTGTGAAACAGTTGGCATGCGAATGATGTCTGTCCCTCCTGTACTGATAAAAAATTGCAAAAAGGTCTTCAGAAATTGTCTCTTCCACTTGAAATCAACCTGCCTCCTTCGGTTCTTCATGATGTACGAGTTTTGGTATTTGGCATCTTCCTGATTGCTTTTCATTGAACTGTTTCTGGGATAGCAGTAGTATGTCCTTGCGGACCTGAACTGGGATTTATACAAGTTAATCAATATGGGTATTTAGCAAATGTCTTAGATTGGAATTCAGCAGCACAATGTTTAGTTAAACAGTTATGGGCTTGTTTAGCTTTGAGTAATCCTCTCTCCATTCACCAGGGGTCTGAAGACACTAGCAAGCCACTTTGGCTGGTACAGGATTTTAGTGTGCAACTATGAGCCTTGTTGAATGAAGCCTTCTAGAAAAATAACCACATACTTTGCTTTTTTACTGATTCCTGTGTGCGATACTGGAGTTTCTCAACCATGTTTCTGCTGTGATCCCTAGTTAAGAATGGAGGAGCTTTTCTCTGTGCTTCTCTCTGTGTTCTTTTAGTGATGAAATACTGTCTTTAACTCTGGTAGAGGCAACTGTGTTTCAGTTCCCTTAAGCTTGACTTTGAGTTTGGTTATGGATTTTGTCCCCTCCCCAGCTTTTCAAGACCTTTTCTAGTTTCCAGAAAAAATATCTTTGTGATCTGTGTAAATGCGCTGTGTAAATGCAGTCTAATCTTTCTCTTTTTTTCTTTTTTCCCCCCCAAGATTTACTGGGTTGTGATTTTCAGTACTTGTGTGTACTAACCCCCCAGCATGAAGCATTTAGGCACTGATGAAGCTACTTCAGGCTCACATCTATCAAACATCACTTGATGTATGATGCCTCTATTCCTTCACTGATCTAGTCCCATTTCAATTTAGTTTCATTTTTTTGCTCTTTAGCAACTGTAACATGATATGCAAATGTAATGCACTGGAACACAGAAGGAAGAGTGAACCAGAACCACGTTATGGACTTACTATTCTTCTGTCAAACACACAAATAGTCAAGAAGAGCCCGTATAGATAAATGAGTACCTATGTATTTTTTTAAAAGAGGTTTAAACTGACCTCTGGAGTGATCTTTTGATTTCATTCTAACCTGAAATAATTTAACTTTTGGTACCCATTGGCTCCTTTTGTTAACTCTGTTTACTGTACAGGCTCCTACTTTACATTTTTGTCCAAGGCTCTTCACCTTAGCTGTTGCTGTCTGGTGCAGAATCTTGTGAAATGCTTTTTTGCGCTCTGAGTATACATCCCCCGAAATTCCTTCGTGTCACTGCAGTGCTGTCCCTGGGGAATTCCAGAGGCCTTGCTAAGCATGACCTCTTCTGCCTCAGCCCAGTCACCACAGCCTTAAGCACATTGCTTTCCACATTTTCCTAACATTTCATTCTTATGGCATGCAGTTTCCAAAACTTTCTCCCCGCAGTTGATTTTCAGCATTCTGGCTAATAATGTTACGGCTTATCTCTTGACCTGATATAAAGTGATACTATACTGAAGGCTTTCCTAACATAATTCAGAGAAGATTAAGTCTGTTGTTGTAGAAATCTTGGTATAGGGCCATTTGTGTGACAGCATCAGTCTTGTGCTGGACTAGAATTAAGCTACTTTTTATATAAAAGTTCATATTTCTTTTAAAAGTTTGACATGAAGAAAAAAGTTTTTGCCTAGTTACTCATGGGGATGCAAGTTTGTGGTCTTCCTTCTTTTTTTTTTTTTTTGGATGGTATTATATGAAAACAACATAATACACTTATTTCTGGTTTGCACAGAAGGCATTTTTAGAGTAGGCTGATGGTGAGCCAAAGTCTCTGAAACCTTAAAGTTGTGGTTAGCAGACAGCCAGTCTAGGAAATTAGGTCACCATTACCTCACTATTTCATTTTTTTTAATTTATTTTTTTTAATCCTGTAGTTGACACTGTTGCTGTTTTACCAATGACACCCAAGATGGATTGGACCCCAAGCTGGCAGCAGGAAGGAGACCGAAGGAAGGGTCTGAGGCTTCAGAGGGGTGAATTAAGAATGTGAAATCAGTGCCAGGAGCAAAGCAGAAGTAGAGGATGGCTGGTTTATTTGGGAAGGACAGTTGGAGCATAAGATGTTCTTTGACACTGTAGGAGTAGGTTGGGTTTGGGGATCTGGGTAGTTTGCAGAGCTTGTGGTAGGAGTTGGTTCCTTGAGGACCGTGGCTGGGCAGAGAGAAGGCCAGGCGCGATCATGGTCCTTGTGGGGAGGCAGTTGCAGACGCTCCTCCTGCCTGAGTGGGTATTTGCCTCTGCACTCTCAGCTGTTACAGCCTCCACTGCCGCAGAAATCATCCCCGTGTGGGTTGGTGGGATGAGGTGGGAGCAAAAGTAACTTGAAAACTTGTACCTATTTATATAGATACAAAAATTTCTTTATTTTTCTTCTCTTAGAAATGCTATTAGCAGAGTCTGGGAGTAGCTGAAAGCTTTATTCCCATCTGTTACACTGTGCATGGCTCTTCTAAGGTGTGACCTTATCAAAGCTGGAATCAAAACACAAAGTAAAACTCAAGGCAGGCTCGATCTAGTTGAGATTCCCTTCAGTAGACCATGGCAATGGGGAACAATGCATGCACTGCTGAAGTTCATTCTTCCCTTAAGTGCGGTTTTATCGGCAATTAGTGTGTAAAAATAGCACTTATTGGCTTCGGGATCCTGCCTCCTGCTTTCAGACTTGTATTTGCTCACTTAGCCTATAAATAAGGGAGGTTTCTACTCGAAATGTAGTATTGACTGAGCCAATGGAGTCATAACTGCCCCATTAGAACAGGTATCTGTGCCTCGTCAATGGGATTATTCGTTAAGTTCTAGCTGCAGAACTTTTACTGTTGGGTTTTCATCACAGGCCAGGAGAACAATTTAAATCTTGGATTAGTCTTCCAAGCCCAGGAAAATAAATCCTTTCAGAGAAAGCTAACAGAGAAAGCTTAATTGTGCAGAGCTGGATTTTTTTTGGTTGCTTTTCAGGTGTGCTTTCAGTGCTTTGTGAGGGCTCTCGTGAGTCATTGGGAATATTGTGACAAACTCGGTCATGATACATCGTAGGGAGAAAATATGCTAAAAGGGAATGGAGGGATCCAGTGGGTGGACTCTGGCCTTGTCTGTAATCCTCCGACTCTGGCAGAGTAGCAGACTACTCAAGGAGATAAAGGTAAAATTGGTATCTCTCCCATTAACCTGAGTCTCTCAGCCTGCACCTAGTTTCTAAAGAAAATGTTTGACCCCAGCGGTTTGCTTTTATGGGGGGGTGTGCTTGTTTTGAGGGAGGCAGGTCTCCATGCAAGTTGGAAGATGAGAACTGCATTTTGTATGTATTTGAATTAGCTTTCAGGATCTTAACAAATGCTAAAGCATCAGCCTTCCCTTTTTTTCCTTTTCTTTTTTTTTTTAACTACTTCACTTGTGACAGCTTCAGTTTACAGACTTCATTCTTCTTGTGGAAATTTTATTGTGTGACCGTTTCCTTGTTTAGTAATACAGTGGCTTGGGAGGAAGCAACTTTATACTTTTGATCTAATTTTAAAGCCTCAGAATAGGTCATTCACTCCTCCAAACAATTTCTAAAGATTTTTTCAAATTAGGCATAACTTGATTTAGAAGGCAAGGAGTAAAGTGGCAGGGCCAAAACTTTCAAGGAGCTTTTATGTGTAACCTTATTGGGATTTTTAATGGGCTAAATACAGCATTGTAGGCAGAAGCTGTAAACTGAGAAGCCCTCCTTCTCAGCAGATCCTTGGGGATATGCCCTTGGGAGGGTTTCAGACTGCAAGAAAATGTGGAAAAACAAGAAGATTGCTCTGCAGGGATGGACATAATGTAGGGAGAGGTTGGGAAAGATAAATCCTTCTGGCCCCCTTCATTATGAGAGTAAAACGACACTTTTGGCTAGAGGCCAGTGAAACCTGGGAGATCTAGGATGGTGCAGACAGGACTAGCAACAAGTTTTGTCAGGGAATGGATTGGATGAGTGCAGATCTGCCTCAGCGTTGTGGTTTTTGTTCTGAATACGGAGCGTTAACCCCTCCGCTCCTGCTGCTTTCCAGAAGCCGAAATGAGGCAGAGGCGCTCCACCTCGCAGAGCAGATGGGGGAAAAAAAATTGTGGTGGATTTTAATTAAACTTGGAAAAACAAGCGGAGGTAGAGGAATGCTCTTACAGGAGGTGTAGGATTGTTGGAGGAGCGTGTTGTTGTGATGCTGACCTGACGATACAGAGATTAACAGCCATCCCGTCTTCCCCACACAGCCAAAATTCAGCAGCACCGGGGAGAGGGGGCTGCCAGGAAGATCTGCTTACTCACAAAGGGCATTCCGAAAAAACCAAATGTATTTTTTTATTAAAAGCAACTGAAAATGATTTTCAGCAAGAAATGTTGCAATCCCTCATCCCGGAAGGTGGTGATTTTGATTTAGAATTTTGACATGCCCTTTTGGTTTCGCCAACGTTGGCTCACCCAGGTATGGCTGAGGCGGTGCTTTCAAGGAGACGGGGGAAATGCTTGTGATTTTGAAAGTCTTCATTCTTAAATAAGCAAAAATGCAGCACCTTTCTTATGTTTATGGAAACTCATTTTTCTCTAGCCATAAATTTGTCAGGTCTGTGATGGGTGAAAAAGCTTGTCTTTGAAATTAGACTACAAAGGGCTAGTTTTTCATGAGAATTCAGGGTTGCTCTGCCCCCTCAACGTTACATCTGGTCAGAGGTGTGGATGCAGCTTCTGCAGATTTACCTGGGCTGGCTGTAAATTAACTGGCGTGTTGGCGTAAGGAGGGTCAGCGCTGCACCCCATCGATGCAGGCTCGGTGTGCTTTGGGTACCGACCCTGGCTGCGGCCCCAGGGCAGCCTACGGACACCGCGGCTGTGACACTGGTACCCACAAGAGCAAGGGAGGGACAGATGCTGCCTTAAAGGAACCTGGCCAGGTTGAACATGCTTGGAAGCCCATGTGTATTTGCACAATCTCATGATCTTCAGGAGATGTTATTTAATTTTTTTATGGGAGTTGCATATAAACATGGGAGTGTAGAATTTGACCTGTAAATAGGATCTATTTGGGAATAAGCCTTTTCCAGAGCTATATAATGACAGTTTTCATTTCTTCAGTTAGAAACAAATGAGGGCCACAATCCTAAAAACGCTTACGTGGAGGCTTTATTTTAAGATTCACCAGGTACTTAAATTAGCCTGTAACTTCAGGGCTTTTAAGTTAAGTGTGTTCTTTTTCAGACCCTCTGGCCATAGAGCATTTCACCTTGGAATATTTGTACAGTTCCAACTGCTGTAAGTCTAGGCATGATATCTTTCTCTTTCCAGAGATTAAGATTTATTTTAAAGTCCAACTTTTTACAACAGGGAGATAGCAAGGAGCATTACTTTATAATGATACAAGGTAGAGATGGCTGGTTTATTAAAATTTCCTATTTCTATCTAGGAGGAATTAGCAGTTTTGTTTTAGAATATGAGGTCAGAACAATGAAAACGCCCATGAAGGATAACTCTGAACAGCCTGGTGTCATTTGAACCTTTCAGCAACCGAAGCACCTAGGAAATACACTTTACAAGATTTAAGGACACAAGGCATTTAATTTTACATCCCTTGGGGTTTTTTGTACTGGCAGTGCCCTAAGGAATGATACCATTGATAAAGATTATTTTTCCTGAAACTGATAACTAATCTTTTGCTGCACAAAGAAGAAAAATGTGGGAAAGGGTGCTGAGATGTTAACTGGATGTAGTATCAGGGATTCATGAATGAGACCCAAATTGCCTTGTGTCTGAAGGCTTCTGAGGGCACTGGAGAAATGGAAAATGAGTTGCTCTTTGCAGTCAGGTTGTTGTGCTTAGCGTAGCACCTTAACTCCAGTTCTAATGTTATGCTTTTACCTACTTGTTTTTGAGTCTCATCAGCCTCCACTGTTCTCAGAGTGCTTTGTTATAAATCACACAAACCTTTGAATCCTTGAGTCATTTTTCACTATGACTTATCCTTCTCTGTGGTATGAAGTACATGTGTGTTATCTGCTCACCTGGAGCAGATCTGGGAGGCGGTGTGATCTGCAGGAATGAAAACTGGGTTGGGAGGCAGGAGATGGTGAAATCAAGTTCTGGCTCATGAGGCAGACTTAAGCAAGCTGCTTCACCTTTCTGTTTCATTTTTCCCCCCTCTGCAAGGAAAGGGGTAAGGACATTTCCCTGCCTGCCTCCCAGGACGGGTGTCGGGCAGAATAGTTAATTAAACCCCACCTGAATCTTTGGAAGCATCGCCATGGGGGCATGAATATCCTTTAGTGGCTATTAACAGTGGTCTGATAGACAGCGGTGGTCTGTCCTTATTTGCTTTTTAGTTGGTCGGTGTGGTACGTGTGTGATCAGTGCTTGCTGCATTACTGACCATGTTTACCCGTGGCTCTGAAGAAGGAGATGTAGCAAAGGTCGGCCATCTCCACGCATTTTAGTACAGACCAATATAAACCCCAGTTTTCTGGTGTGGGGTGCCTTTGTGCTCTGATGTACGCTTTGCTTGTTCGACGTGGTCAAAATGTGCGTGTCCACCGAACACCGAAAAGTCACTTAGGGGAATCCTGGCTCTCACTTCGTGCTTTTCTTCTGCAGTTTTGCTTTATGAGCACCTTTCCTCCAGTTGGGGGAAAGGCTGGCAAACACACACCCTCACACCTGCCAGCAAGGACCACACCTTGGGCTTCCTGAAAGTCATAGCAGTCATTAATTTATTGCAGGGACTCCAAATCTGTTTTCCAGCTTTGCTCAGGCAGTGACCAAAGAACTCAAACCAACTGGTGATAATGCCTATTAGAATAATCTCTAACCTGAGAGCAGCCATTCTTAAAAGCCAAACAGTCAATTTTTCCCCCCCTTAAATAGCACAGAAAACCTGTTGATCCTTCGCTGTTTCACTGTAGGAAGAAGTGATTATTTTTTCCATCTCTCAGATGGGGACCAGGGCTCGCACGGTGTTGCTGTGTTGTTGTTCTAGCAGCAGTGTTGCTGGCAACAGGGTGAGGATACGACCCTCATCCCTTGCCTGCTTCTTCTCATATCCATGCCACTGCAGGCGGTGCACTGCCTGTTCTTCTGGTTATGTGTGACCGAACTGTGCTTGAAAAACCAGGAGAAAACCTGGAGCTGTGAAAAACCAGAGTGTGAAATCCAAAGCAATGTTTTCTGGGAGAGGATTTTTTTCATTTTTAATTCTCATGTTGCAGATCTGGTTTAGAACATAGCCGGTACAACTGTCTTGAGCGCTAACAAGCTTTTATAAAAATGACTTTTAAAAAGATAAGAATTTGTTAATTTTAAGAAAGAAGTTATTTTTCTCCATTACTTTTTTTAAAATTTCCTAGAAAATATCCAAGTGTAGATATAATTTCTTTAGAACATTTTTTTTTGTGTCTGTCTTTTTTCCTTTGAGAAAGATTCTCTTTTCTGTTTAAGTTTATAGGTCTCTGACAAGGTTGCTTCTTTCAGGAGGGTGGGGAACTGTGTGAGTCAGCTTGCAAGACTTCTGCCCTAGCAATACTTGTGAAGTTAGGAGGAACTCCAGCTTCTATTAATCTGCTCTTTTCCAGCGGTATGCTCTCATACACGCCTGTAACCTAGGATTAAACCTGGCCTTGCTCAGTGTCCTGGCTGGAAGCTTGATGGAAAGGAAGACTTACCATGGTGGACAGCCAAGTGCAGCCACGTGTCCCGGTATTTTCAGGGTGGATCACAGTACGCCTGTAATGAATTCTGAGTTAATTCCATTGGTCACACCATTAGAGTTCAGGACTGTCCTCAGAAAAGCTATGTATATAATGTGCTTCTCGTTTACAAGGGAGTGAAACAAGTTGATAGAAACCTTTGAATTACCTGCCTCTGGCACCTGCAGAGAATAAGCATCAGTGGTTTAGGGAAGGATAACAGCCAACAAGCTGTGGCTTCTGTTCAGGCATCGATAGGAGAAACTCTGTGGGTAGAGAGGTCAGACTAGAAAATCATAACAACCTCTTCTGATCTTAATGTGTCTGAATCCTACCTGACTGTGGACTTCTCAAACCATCCTACCCTCCGTTACTGATAGTTTTCCTTTCATTGTTTCACAGTGACTTAACAGTAGGTTCTTACCACATGATGCTTTGCATGAATGCTTGTAACCTCATTGCTAAATTGTAGTATATGAAAGCTTTCATAGGTGAGTATGTCTCTCCATGTCTTTTCACTCCTGCTGTTTCCCTGTAGTTGTTTCTCCCATGGGAACATGGGAAAGAAAAGGGTCTGTTTTCTACCACTGTAGAGCAGAAGAGTAAATCTTGAGCATTATTAAAACCAGCATCATTGGAAGGACTTTGAGAAGTGGAAGACAAACACGTTATCTTTCCCTCTTCCCAGTTTGAGTTTGTATTTCTTTTTCCAAGACGCAATAAAGTAATTAAAATAAGTACAAGATTTTCTTCTAGCATAAGTTAATCCATTATCTATAGAATAGAATTTGGTATAAGAAATTCCAGTAACACAAAAGACTCTGATTAAAAATTTGTCAAATCTAGACAGGGTTTATCACATTGTAAGAACTTGACTTCAATTTCATGTAGAAAACATGGAAATGAAGGCATGGGTAAGGATTTTTGAAGGGAAAAAACAGGCAAGAAAGTAGAACGGAGGTGGTGGTGGGCAATCTGAGTGTACCTTCTGAAGTTGGGATGGCATAGCAACACAGTCCAGCTTCACTTGATATCTCATGAGGATGACTTACTCTGAAGGTGTCTTAAGATTATTGCCTTAGTAATAAGTGGTTTCAGTTGAAATAGCTGGTAAAGATTTTCCATCTTCTGTGGAAAAAATCTGTGAAGTGCTGCACTGAATAGTCTTGTCCACATGGAGTTCATTTAGAGGAACTTCAGCCTTGTAGAAGCAAGATAGCTAGTCCAAACTAGTAATTTCATCGTATTCTATAGGCTTCTCCAGAAATCATCATCTCACAGAACAGGTGGGATGAAATTATTTGCCCTCTGGAGATGCTTATTTATTTGGATTGACTTCACAGGGAACCTAGACAGTGCTAGCTGGGACTTGGCTAAGTAGCTGTTAGATGTGTAAAACTAGGTGGCATAAATTTACCCTCACAGCAGTAAATGGTGAGGTGGTAGTTAAACTCACCATGGGGAAGGACAAAGACAGATGGGAATGCGTGCACAAAACCATCCTGGAATTTGAATATGGTGAGGACATCTCTCATGTTGGTTACTTTAAATACAGTGGTTGTTTTGATATAGTATATGCCCATAACAGTAATGATCTTTGTAGCATCATCTAGGGTGCTGTCTGCTACTGAAACTCATGTGCACTATAATGAGGGGGAGTTTGCTTAAATACATGCACAACCAGATGATTATGTCTGAGATTAAACTGGGGATAAAAATGGCAGACTTCTCCATTTACTCAAATAACAGAGATATAGCAACTGGTGTACAAGCTTGATGATACTTTTTATCCCTTCTGGTATTACTGTGGTACCTGGAATCCTTACAGAGGAGCAAAGTCCTGAGAAGTATTTATAGAACTTGTATATATGTTGTATATATGTTCCATATAAATATGGAACACTTTCACTTTTCTCTGCTTACTTTGCTGAGATGGCAAACCAACCCCAGTTTAAACCAACCCCACTAAAAACCTAACACTCCTTGTGCAACACTTCCCTCAGGCTTATTCCTCCACCATCTCCCATTGCCCATCTCCATTCAGGTTATTTCATAGAATCATAGAACGGGTTGGTTTGAAAGGGACTTTTAAAGGTTGTCTAGTCCAAGCCCACTGCAGTAAGCAGGGACATCTTTAACTAGGTCACATTGCTCAGAGCCTCATCAAACCTGGCCTTGAATGTCTCCAGGGACAGGGCTTCCACCACCTCTCTGGGCAACCTGTTCCGGCATCTCACCACCCTCATTGTAAAGAACTTCTTCCTAATGTCTACTCTAGGCCTACCCTGCTCCAGTTTAAAACCATTGCCCTTTGTCTTATTGCTACATGCCATTGCAAACAGTCCCTCCTGGGCTTTCTTGTAGGCCCCCTTCAGGTACAGGAAGGCTGCTATAAGGTCTCCCTGGAGTCTTCTCTTTTCCAGGCTGAGTCTGTGGACTTTACTTTTCTGTGATTTTTAAGGGATGGGGGAGAGGGTCATAGAATGATTCAGGTTGGAAGGTACTTTAAAGATCATCGAGTTCCATCCCCCCTGCCATGGGCAGGGACACCTCCCACTAGACCAGGTTGCTCAAAGCCCCATCCAGCCTGGCCTTGAACTTCCAGGGAAGGGGCGTCCACAACTTTTCTGGGTCCCAGGCTGCAAAGGGCTTAAACTTATATGTTATGGTCAGAAATAAGTCAAGGGTCTTCCTTGTCCTTACGTGGCCCCTGAGTAGGAGTTGTGCCCGTTTTTCTCTTCTCAGGGAATTGACCAACTGGCATCACACCCAGCTGCCTTTGGTTACCTGTCTCAGATAAAGCAGATATCCATTTACAGCTGAATTGATTCAGAATGGCTTTGGGCTTCACCTAGAGCAAGGCTTACATGTCTACCTCTAGGTTTGTAGCTATTCAGCACAGCCATTTTGCAAAGGGCTGGTTTTACTGAAGAAGCCTTTGTGGATTAAGATCCAATCTAGCATTTGTAAGGTTGTCACAAGTAATAGTAGAGTCTGACAAACAGCATAGTCAATAAAATAATGCAGTCCCTCTATGTACTGCAGTTCTCTGCTCTAGATGAGGTGCAGAGTCCAATTTTGGAGTTATTAGGTCTGAAGCTTCTCTTGTTCACTAACCTGTAAATTCAGAAAAATAGTTTTGTGGAAGGCAGCAGGACGCAGGCAGCATATAAGACCTGCAGCTGCAGAGTCTGGGCCAGTGAGTGTTGGTCCTGAGTATGAATGGTATATAGACAGATTTTTATATTTAATTTTTTTAGCTCATAATAGTGTCCTGTATTCTGCTACTGAAAGATACTTGACCTTTTTTTTTTTTAGTGGAGTTACTGCTGAAAACATGAAAAGTTTGAATAAATAATGAAATATGAGGCCAGTCTGCTATCTTCAGTGCATTCCTCACTATCTTTGTTGCATCTCCAGATATGTACTGTTGCAGACTGACTAGATTTTTCCTTTCTTCCTGTTCCCTTATCCATCAAACCATGTCCAGATTGCTACAATTCTGAGGTTTCCTGTTGTTGCTTGGTTTGGTTTTGTTTGTGATTTTTTTTGTTGTTTTTTTTTTAAATTGGGACAAGTCCATATTCTCTGTAACAAATATCCTGATGCCCAGCCAACACAAGTATAGAGCTGGCTACTACTTATTTATCATTTGTTGTAAACTGTTCTTCATGAAGCTCTTTCACTAGATCCACAGTTCCTTAAGAGAACAACTGGGGGCTAATCCAGCGAGCAGAAAGGGTGTAGAGACCTTTGCAGCCTTTGACCAGCAGCAAGCAGTCTTGATAGCATCTGTTGTGCAAGGATAAAGCTTGGAAATGGCAAGGCCAGTTTTGGAACAACTGTATCCTTGTTTCTCTACCCTTGAGGACGAGGGGGACAAGTGCCTACATGTGTTGGATTTTGTTAGCTGGATCCAGTTGCTGTGTTGAGTTAATGAAGGTCATGTTAGTCTGTGGAATGCTGGGAAAGCAGGAGAAGCCGAAACCGAGCTGGCCCATCCCCAGGCAAACTGGTTTTAACCAGGAAAAAGTCAGAGAATGCGAAGAAACTTCTTGTACATCACCTCAGGCGGTTATGTATTCTGTTTCCTAGTTACATTTTTTTTTTCCTGGTATCAATTCCAAAACAAACAAATGGAGAGAGAGAGAGAGGAGGGGGGAAAAAAAAAGCATTCCTTAAAATAACCCTTTAACATCTTGGGCCAAATTCTCTTCTCAGGCCTGAAGATACAGTCTGTCTGTGCTGACATATGTGTAGAGAGCACCCTAGATATATGCAGCAATAATTGTAAAATGAGACTGATCTCTTTTTATTAATTCAGAAGTAGAATTGTAGGATTGTGGCATGTATTAGGCACTACACTAAATAACAGGTTGGATAAATGGGCGCTGCAGGTACAGACCTCCTGACTTTTTGCTGTTGCACCTTTTTCTTCTGCTGGGTAAAATAGAACGTTGGGCAGGAAGGGACCCTGGCATCGTTTGGGATCTGTAGGCACAGCTCTGATGGAAGGGATAGTAGTAAGTCTGTTCAAACAGTAAGTTGGGTGTGTAGACGTAGTAGTTGAGCACAAGTGTTTCCTGTTGGGCTTACTGGGAGAAACGACACAGCCAAATGTAGTGCTTGAGTTAGCTGACCTGCCTTGTGAATGCTGGAACTTCAGGCCTCTAGTACTGCCAGCAAATTTTAACTTCACTGGGGCATTTGCAATGCACGGTCGTCATACTGCAGTGCTTGAATAAACCGTTTTTTGTATGTGGGTGATCACATCCACTTCCCCCCCCTACTGTGTGTTATTCTAGTCTTTCAACTAACTTTCGACTCCAAAAATTTAGGGAGTTTATCATTCCCCACTTTGGAACTGACCATTTGATCTGCTTGACAGCCAAAGTAGAAGACATTTCTCAACTTCCCTGCACCACTGCCCTCTATGTTATCCTGTTTCGAGCTCCTCTATACGGCTCTTAAAGTGCTATATAAGGTTCTGAAGAGTATCACATTGCTTGGCGCGGCGCTTAAGGCAATAGGGCACACAGCCTCTTTGGCGTGCTCCGGCAGCCGGTGGAAACAAGGGTAAGCCAGCTCGTGTACATCTTAGCTTTGGCAAGGATGATCAGAGCCATAGCTCAGCAAGAAATCAGCATTCCCTCTGCAAGTGAAAGGTCAGGAATGCAGAAAGCTCACTGCCTTTTTAAGAAGGCTGAAAGTTTGCCGTCCCTTTTTAAACAAAAAGAGGGCAAATAGGAGGATAACAATCCCATTTTCTGGTTTGTGTTTGGCCGAGAATGTGTCATCTAATCTATTTAAGGGATGGTCACGTGTAATATTTTGGAAGGTTGCTAAACTCTGGGTCAAATCCATTCCATTCAATCCTGCCATTTGCTTAACTTGCCAGTGGCCGATGATGTTTGGTGTCCAGCTGACATCCACATCTTTTTCCTGTGCCTAAATTCTCCAGCCAGCAGGTAAAGATGTGGTAGAAACAAAAATCCATTAAAGCCTGTGGTTTAATTTTCCGTTAAAACCTCTACAGTGGAGGGTATTCTGTTGAGTTCAGGAGGCTGTGATATTTTTCAAGCAAAAAACATCCAAACCCAAGCTAAGAAGAGAGTATAGCTTCGCCAGCAGAAGCACATGTGTGTACATATATGTGTGTGTACTTTTTCTATCCAAAAGCACAGGCACAAATGTACTGTTATCAGTCTTGCTGCAAGAGTGGGTGGGAAAACTATTCAGAGAAGCTTTTTTTCCCCGCTGGAAGCCTTTGGTGTCTGGAAATCAAAGCTCTCTGCAGATGTGTGCAAGTCTTGATGAGATCTAAATTGAGAAGATTTCTAAAATCCAGATGGAATTTGTGATGAAAACAGAGGCGTGATCAACACCTTTGCCAGCTTAGAAGGCAGAGGTGCAGCAGTGCCATAGAGAGCCTGGGCTTGGTCAACCTGAGCAAGTACTTGAAGTGTTGCTGTAGACCCCGAAGGGGTAGGATTCTTTCCTCTGCTTGAGTCAGAGTCTACCTTATCTCAATGAAAGCCTTGACATTTTCTGTATAATGCAACCCCTCTTTAAAGCCAGCACTTGTCATGTGCTGTGTTTAACTGAGGGAGAGAATAATACATATTAAATATTAGATAGGATTTTGTTTGTGTCTCTTCAAGTAGATACTTTTTTAGCAGATGTGATTACTTTTTATTTCCAAATTACTATTAATGACCTGTTTTTGCCTTAAATTAACAGCCAGATTCTGGGTTATTTTAAATCAATTTGTTCTGTTTGCAATATAAGAAAAACTTACTGTAGAGATACAAATTAATTTTCCTTCTTAGCATAGTATCCAGCCATGCTTTTCTTTTTGCATTGGAAATAATGAGTCATGGAAGCAACAGCACGTGATGTGGTCTTTGTGAAAGACATCTCAACTGGCATGGGGTCATGTTATATGACATTAGTGTTAGAAATTTCTTCCCACTCGCTTGAACAATTTCTCTTTTGTGCAAACATATGCAAAGCCCTACGTGCCTTTCTTTTTCTTGCAGCCTGTGTTAAACTTCAGTTGTCACTTGAATTTACATTCCAAGTTTTTTCTCCATCAATTTCATTGAACCCGACAGTACAGAACTTAAAGGATGTACAGAGATATTTTTTCTGAAGGGCTCATAAGAGGCAGGCTGCTACTACTAGCTTGAGCCAAAATATACGGGGTGAAAATTGTGCAAGTTTCTTTGCAAGCAGATGCATCTTGTCCCTGATAGAGAAGGCACTGGCTTTACAAATGCTGGGATTCCCGTAAGGAGCGTATGTCACTTATGCTGAATTAGGATTTGTTTCTGCTTCCATTGACTTCAGCACATGAACATTAATCTCCAACGTTAATCAATTTATTGTCACTGAACCCCCATAAGATAAAGAATTACAACTTCTATTTTGTAGATGAACTGAGTTGCAAAGAGATTTAGATTCCTGTTTAAATGTGTTCAGACACCTAAGGATGCAACTAGATGCCAAGTAAGATTTATGAAAGTGCCTTAACTGATTTTGAGTGGAAGTTTAGAGCCCAGAGAAGTGAGGGGCTTTTATAAATTCAGCCAGGCACTGGAGTATCTATAGCAGCCTTGTGCTGACTTCCGTGGTCTCACTTGCGTTTGGGAGCAGAGCTAGAGCTGAACCAAGACTTGCACCCCGTGGTAGGCAGAAAGTGTGTGCAGGAGGTGAAAGCTGGGTCCTTGAGGAGCTTGCGGCTTGCATTTGGGGACAGCACTACTCATGCAGGCATATACAGCCGCTGTTCCCCTTTTCTGTATGTTCCTAGCCTTGAACTTCCGTCAGCAACCCCTTTCCCATCTCAGGTTATTTTCAGCTGGATAAATTCCAGACACAGCAGAGAGTATGGCTCCAGGACCCATGGATGTGTAGCGACTGCGGAGTTCCTGTATCCCTGCCATGGCTGGGCAACCAGGAACACAGTGAAGGCTTCTGAATTGAGCATCTGTGCCAAAGAAAGGGATAGGAAGCACAGCTGTTTTGTTCTTTCAAATATGGCATAGCTATGCCATCATACAGTTAAGTACATATAGAGGTTTCAAATGTTTGGGGGGGTTTATTTTTATTTATTTATTTTTTTAGTTAGTTTTAAACAACGCCAGTTCCAGAAATTCCTTGATTTAAATGAGTTCAGTGCTTCCCTAGTTCCTGATGCAGAAGACTAGCTCAAGACTGGTTTGCATCCTTACAGCCTGTTGGGAATGAGCTTGCTGTGGAAATCGCTAGGTGGAAATGACAAGTAATAAATTTGTTGAAAAAGGCAGCTTGTGAGAAGGACCAGAATGAAATTTGAGTCAAGTTAGATGAAAATGTAGGGGGAGAAAACACTTCAGCAACATTGAAATGCCTTTTGATGTTTGAAAGTAGAAAACATTTCCATGTTTGTTTCAAAATGATGTATTTCAGCTCAAAAAGGCCAGCACTTGAAAGGGGAAGGTTATACAACTTCAGAAATGTTTTATTTTCTTTTTGCTCAAATAAACGTCTTGAGTCAAATTATTTTCGTAGCAAATGAAATTATTCTGTTTGTTTGACCCATATGATTATTTCTTTCTTTTTGTCTTTAGTAGTCATTGCAAAAATTCTTTTTGCCTTATGTTTCCCACCAGAACTGAAAGTTGGAGACTGGAATATTCCACCTCCGTGTGTGCGGGGTGCAGCTGCCTAAAATAAATCTCCAAGCTTTAAGCATCTCAGGTTTTGCCTCATGGAGGATGTTTTATTCTTACCCTAGAGTGAGAATCCCCTGTTGATAATATCTTTAAGGAAGCAAATGATCCCAAAGCCCAGGTCAGAAACTTGACAACAGAGTAGTAACGAGGGATTGCTTATATGAATAAGTCACTTTCTGCAAAGCCTGTTTAGCATATATGCATGAATAATGGTGGTTTTAAATGTTCAGGAACATTAAAGGAAATCAATGGATCCACTATGCACATGAAAGCAGATAAATGAAGCATCACATGTGATATATAAAATTATATGTCCTACCTGGGAGCATGCACACTGCCTTCCTGAACCCTTCAGATCAAATTTGGCACCAGGGTAGTTGAATCTGACTCAGTTCTGATCGTAACCTTTGCAACTAGAATTGTGCGGGTACATACACTTGATAAGAATGTGACAAGAGAAAATTGAATGTAAAGTCTGCTAGACAGCCAATAAATTTGGTTTATAGCTTTATCTTTTCCTTGCCTGGCAATTATTTCAGCAGGTGCTGAACTACTTTCTGCTTGCTGTGAGTGAGGGTACTCAAATGACCTACTGTAAATTCTTGATATTTCCTGTACTTATGAGAATAAATAATCATCTGAGGAACTTGTATAGTTAGTGTGGATTAAGACAATTTTTAAAATAATGCTTTTTTTAAAAAGATCAAGATTGGTTGTAACTAGTGGTAGTTTAGTATTATTACTATGTAACTGAAATGTGTTCGTATTGTCACCAAACCCCTGCTATCTATTTTTAAAATAGTGAGGTGGAGTTGTTGCTCAGGTCCTTCTACATTATTTGTTGTAATTCAGCAGACTGTTAATGACAGCATATCGTTATTAGGTTATAGCCCTCCTAGGTTATGATTTTTAGAACCGTAAAGCAAGCGTTGCAGGGTTTCAGAGGTTGATTACAGAGATAGGTTTATTGTTATTTCTTACACTTAAATCTGCCAAGTAAGTTAAAACAGCCAAGTAGGAGATCTGGAATAGAAATGATGTGCAGTTAAACACTGAAAAAATCTCTACTTCCTCTGTACAGGAGAGCTATTAAACTACTCATCATCATACATTTAGTATTCTGCATTTTTTACCCGAAAAGCTACTACAGGCAGTAGTTTGAACAGGCCATTACCATTTCTAACTTCACGCTACAGCGTTCTCGCTTGTCTGCACAGTTGACCCAATCCTGTATGTCATCAGGGAGGAGATGTTTAACTTGTGACACTACTAATCCTTTCCTGAAGGCTTTTCGTTCTTCCTGCACGTTGTCCTTTCATTGCTTTTGTGAGCTGGAACATGCTTGCTCAGCCCAATGATGAATTCATGTAATTACCTATGTACGTACCGAAGTCCTGTTGACTTTAACGTTAAAGATCAGTGATTGCTTAAGTATTGCTCTGAATCAGGACCCCCAGGCGTTTTCACATGAACAAGCTAACTTGGGAATTGGTGCGCCTCATTGTAGTTCTCCACCGATGGGAACCAACAGCAGGCTTGGGACCTTCCCAGAGCCTGGCTGTCACTGCAGGCTCCTGGCTGTGCCCAGGGACAGCTGGGGAGCATGGCAAATATCTCCCCCCCAGGTAAATCTGCAGAGCGCAGTGTGCCTTTGCGTTAACATAAGTGGGGTATGTGGAAACAAATCAGGACATCGGACAAAGTTCAGAGCGTATTGGGTTAATCCAATTCCAGAAAGCCTCAGTGGTCTGTATGCGGGTATGAGTTACGCAAAAACACGTCTGTGCCAGGTATCTGCATCCCGGTATAGTTCTCTGTGTGTGTACCTCTGCAGAAACCCTGTTTGTAGGAGCTCATGGTGCAAAGTCCTTTCTTTTTCAGCTAAGTTCTCACACATGGATACGGATGATTTTCTTTGTGCCTCTTGAAAATGCCCTTGTCTCCACATTTTTATTTGGATGGTCTTAAATACGCCTAATTCACTGTGGTAGTGCTGTGTTTTGCAGAGAACGCTGAACCACTGTCAAGCCCAAAGAGTTTAGGTTGGTCTTTGTGTACATAGGCAATCAAGCCTTCAGAGAATATGATTGTCCTCAGCTGAAATGACTGACAGTCCCAGGAATCACATCTGAATTACAAAACAATGTGGGTCTCCAGTTCATATGTAGTCAAAACCCAGTAGACACCGTATATATTCCCTGTAGAGGCTCATTTGTGATCCTTTTGAATACAGTTTGTGCTGAGAATAGCGTCAGCCCTTTGACAAGAGTTGAGATGTTGCTGTTAGAGCAGTTCAGTCTGGGCTTCTGCCAGAGCTCTGTGGCATTGCTTTCCCAGGCTGGTGATGAAGGAGTGGACTTTTGCTTTCTCCATCCCTTCAGAAGCCATCCGTGCTGCTTCCTCAGTGCTTTGATATTCTGCCAGCTGAGGGAGGGAAGAGCCATTTATAAATATTTCTGGTAATGCAGTAAGTACTCTTACATGTTTTGCTCACTCATTTTCCGTATCCAGAAATCTATCCGACCAGAATCGGTTCACTCTCTTTTATTAGCAGAAATAGATCCATGACAATTAAAATTGATTTAAAAAAGAAAAAGAAAAAAAGAGAAGCAGCAGCAGCAAGCACAACATCATATTGACTGACTGTGTGTATATTCACACTGGCTTCCAATCCATGGATAATTACCCCTCAGAGATTGTGTGCTATGTACAGTACAGTGATGGAATTATGCACTTTGAAGAGCTTTAGTGAAGCTCTTAGGATGCCAAATTATTTCCTTTTTTTTTTTCTTTTTTTTCATTGCAGTGAGTAATGATTTTTAAATGCATATGACCCATCCTCAAAAATGAAGTAAGGCATGTCAGTGATATTTTGCCTCTCTGGGTCTTACTTTTCTTGAACTGACACAATCGAAGAAGCATACCCATGAGATGAAATTTGGGGCATGGATAGAAGATCTTGGGACTACCAGCCTTCATTAGTGAGGAGAAAGGCAAGTGGAACTCAGATGTTACTCGTTCTGTTTGGCAGCAGGTAACTCAGTGGGGATTACTGTGAGGAAAGGGGGCTTGAAAGAGACTTGAAGGTACAAATCTGTACAAAAGCAGGCTTCGTTAGTTTGGACTGTCATGGATCACCTTACTTGAATGCTAAGAACCAGTGGTGGTAGCTTCTCCGACCTCTGTCAGAGTCAGTTGAACTGCTTTGATTTGCAGTTTCACATAAAAAAAATTAAAATATTGCCCACAAATTTCAGCCTAAATTGTTTTTGGCAAAATGATAAGCAAGTAAAAAACAGGGCCTTATCGTAGGAAGTGTCAAGCAATCTTAATTTTAGGCAGAGATACCAGCTCCTCCTAGAGGAAAAAAGCCAGTACGTAAATAGCACCCAGCAGATCCTTTACCCAAGGAGACAAAAGGTTGACATGCAGAAGTTGCTGCTAATGCCAAATTTCTTTCCAATGGGAATGTGTTGTGTACATGAGGATTCAATTTGTCTACAAGATGTGACTTGATGTTCAGGCAGGAGCGTTTCTTGATACTCTCTGATATTTTGGAGGTATTAACAGCTCTCCAGATTTGTTGGAGCTCTTTGGAGAGTATCTCCAAAGGTACCATCCAGGGATTTGAAAAAGGAGGTACATCTTGAAACAAAGCAGTTGGGAATGAAGTTGCAGGACTGCTGTGGCAGGCACTTGTTCTTTGACCGTCCCTGTGGCTATGTTTACGGATTTTCATCTTTTGCTGATGTCTTTAATTGAATGTTTAGTAATGGAGAGTGGTGCTGCATCCCTTTCCACCAGCCTTGACCAGTGGGATGTTGTGTTAAAGGGCGGGCTCTTAAAGACAACTTGTTGACCGAAAAGAGACTCTTTAGCTGGGACCGTGGAAGCCACAAGGTCCATGCAGCTGCCCTGCTCCTGCTCAAGGATCCATGAAGGTGGACCTGGGAGTGTTCCCGGGGTAGGTTTGTATGTACAAGGCATACAAGCCAGTCCTCTTCTCCCATCCCACCTTCCTTGTGGCCCTGTGCCTCAGGAGGAGCAGCGTCCCCGCTCTCCCTGTGTAACCTGGGCTGCAGAAGCTAGAACAAGGCAAACAAGGACCTTCTTTGATGCTGCCCAGTCTCAGCCCCTTAATAAAACAAAGGACACGCACTGCTTTCCAGCTAACCGGAGACAAACAAATGCAATAGTTCTGCCGTCCATCAGGGCCTGCGTGCACGGCTGTATGTGGTGGTTGAGCACACAGTTTCCAAGGATTGGCTGAGTTTATGGGGTGAGTTCAGGAAAGCACTGTATTTATCTGCTGAAGAAGTATCTATCAGATGCTTCAGTCTATGAATCTGTTATGTCTTCATCTTCTTGACTCTTCTGGAATAATACCGAGTGGTGCTCAAAGCCACTTGCAGAATCTTTCGGCTCGTTCAGGGATGTTGCATCGTATAACCTCCTCAGCAGTCTGAAATGTTTCAGCTTGGGGTTCGGTCCTGCAATCCCAAGTCCTTTCTTGTTTGAGCAGTCAATGGGGGTACCTGCTCAGTGCACTTGGGTCCTATAGTGAAAAAGTGGTAGGTGCTTTTGGGGTTTAAGTGGTTGATATAAGAAAATGTGTCCCCCCCTGTGTTTTAATCTAACTCGAGGAAGCATTCCTTACTTGTTAGATATGTAAATTTTTACATACCTAATTATGTGTGTTACTTGCTAACTCCCTCCAGCCCCTTTCTTCCACGATCCCACCACCCTCTTTCTTTCTCATTCCCTTAAATATGTGTAGACGATGAATAGCAAATCTTCTCATAGAATTCTTCAGGAATATTTACTGTAGGGTTTTGCTTTTGTTTGCTTTTCTGGTGACTTGGAGATGGCATGGTGAGAAAAGAAACATGTGAGCTAAACCTGTTGGTTTGAACATTGTGTCAGAAAATATCCATAAATTGCAAGTTACTACACAGATGTATAGATTTAATGAGACTGTGTAATGCCATTTATTTATGCTAAAGAATCTGACACATACGGTACTGAAAAAAAGTTAATACTCTAAGAGTTATTTTATATTTTTCCATTGCCATCTGTCACTGCCTACATAATAATGATACAGGTGAAAGCCTAGCGTTGCTTTAACAAAAATAATCAGAATGAATAGTCATTTAAATATCTTGCTGCTTTAATAGCTGGTGTGTTTTAAATTGTGGGAAGGAGGCAACAGAGATACCCTCCCCCCATTTTTAGTATGTTAGATTTTGGGTTTAAACAGATTTAGTTTCTTGAAGTGACTTCTGAAAGTAGAAAATGATTATAAACTGTTCTGTCTTTTAAATTTGGAAAAACTAAGGGACTAAACCAAATTCTGCCATCCTTGTAACATACCGTAAGTGTCTGGTTTTCAGAGTGGCCCTTTGATGTACATCATTAGATGTAGGTGAATTTTTTTGCTCTAAGTCCTACCTTAATGTGCTGAACCCAGTACTGCTGGGATCTCTGAAATGTGAGCACATCTCTCTAGATCCCAGATCCCCAAATCCTGGTCCCCATTGGCCATCTGAAATCAGTAAAGGGAAAAAAAAAAAAGTAAGGCAAATACACTTTTTCAGCTGTCTCAAGTAAAAATACATGTCTCAAAGCAGCACCGTGCTGACAGAACTTGGCGTTTTCAAAGACACTGGCTTTTAAGAGCTTTTCTTCAACTTTATGCAGTCATACCGTGGTTAGGCAAAACTGCTTTTCCTTTTTTCTTTTAATCACGGTGGAGGCCAATGCAGCAGTGACTGTGAAGTGCATGGTGATAAGTCCCTACGCTCAGATGTTTGCAGTGATCCAGGGCTGCAAATGGTCCTGTACCTGGGGATCTGCCCATTGCTTTGCATCAGCCACCTGCCTCCAAGGGTGCAGACAAGGCTTTGACTCAAATAAATAAACAAAAGAGGTTTTGTTATTAATCTCCTTTTACAATGTCCTGACAAAGACAGAAAATATTTTTGTGGCAGGTGCTTATCCTATAGTTTTCCATGGGTTGATGAGTCAGGGGAGGTGCCTCCCTTTAAAGGAGGAGGAGGACATGGCTAGGTCAGGTTGTGTTAAGATGATTTAGAGTTTATATAATTAAAAATAAATACATCTTTTCCTGAAAGCTGTGAATGATCCAAAGGTGTAACTTTGTAATGAAAGCATTTCACTTATTTAAAATAATGTCTAATGTCTCTAATGGTAAAATTGCCAGAAAATGAAGCAAAGTACTTGGTCTGGACCCAGGGAAGACACTCCATTTGCTTCAACAACTTTATTGGTTGTATTTTCAAATATAGTGCAGATCCCTAATGGAAAGTTCCTTATAAATGAAATAATCATTACTGTTATAATTATTACTCTTTGCGTACCTTGGAAAGCATTTTAGGAAGTCATGCGCTTTTTAAGAAGCAGAGATGACAATGAGTGAGCAATGAGGTTTTGGTCACTTTAAATGGATGTTATAAATCACTTTATTTTTGTTTATAAGAGATGATCCATATATAGCTGTAGTTTGTCAGCATTTTCCATTGCAAACTTCTAGTTTTGGGTACCATGTAGAGCTCTCAGCAGCCTCTTAGAAAATCCCCGTAGAGGTGAATGTTGTGTCATTGCTAGATGCGTATATATTTCATCTGCTCCCTTATTAGAATTTGAACTGGTTTTAAAAATAAAAAGGTGTTAATGGTTTAATGTTTTGAGAGACAGAGTGTTTCGTTACAGGACCGAGCCTGATTTTATTTTTTCTCCTCTCTACTTTCCGGTGTGCATCAGAAATAACTCTACTGAAGTGAAAAAGAGCTGTGGTTGGAGAGGAGGCTGACAGTATTTAATGTACGTGTTGCAGACAGTAAGAGACTTGCTTTAGATTGGAAAGGGACGGGGCTGTGCAAGACCACCCACATCACTGAACCCTGCCTCCTGCAGTTCACGGTAGCTGTGAAATAAAAGTTTACAATGAAAAGGGGCCCTGGAGAACACCTGCTACACCACAGCCCCCCAACATCACCTGCCTGTCTGTAACAGGCGTAATGTCATTAAGACAAAGGCAGAAAATCTTAGTGATTATGGTATGCAGCAGGAGAGAGCAGGGGAGCACAAGGGCTGACCAGATGTTGCATAAAGGTAGAAAGTTTGCTAGATTATATTTGCCCAGAAAAGCACGTTTCATGCAACAGAAAAAAAGAGAGGAAAAAGAAAAGCTCTGCTCCCTCTCACCCCATGGAAACAGCCCAAAAAGCAGCAGAACACATAAAGAGGTATCCAACAATTGCCCCTAATTTGACATTAGGGAAAAATCCATGAGTCCAAGCCTAATAACTGGCTTAGCTTGAGCATCAGCAGAGGGGTCAGCAGCTAGGAGCCGAGTGCTACTGCCTTCCACTTGTCTGTAGCGGCGACCAGGTTCTGACATTGCAAATAGATAGGGGGATGTGGGAATGAGGAAGCCCTTCCTCGTGCTTACAGGGAATCAGCAGAAACTTTGTATTATGTTAAGCACAATACTTGTTGCACCATAATTACTTTGTAAGTATGGGCAAAAAAGGAGGGGGAGGATGGGTCATCCAGAGTACTTTTCCTACCCTGGGATATGAATACATGACTCTCACTTGTGTAAATACAAGTTGCATGGATGCATTATGCATTTGTGGGTAAAATTTGGCCTGAGGTCCTTCTGAAAAGGAATCTTGCGACACTGAGCAATCATATATATTCAATTAGGAGTTCTTTCTCTTGCCAGATGGAGGTATGCAGCGTGGGTAACTTGTGGTGAGCAAACAATCATGCCTAAAGGCTGGGCATCTGGGGCAAATTCTGGTCTAGATGCTGACATCCTTACTTATACCAAGGTACTCCTGACTCGGCGTCTCAGCCTTTGGGCTTCAGGAGGATTCTCACTCAATGCGGCTCAGAAATCATTGAAAACATCAGAGTTTGGTCCTGTGATAGAAAAGAAATTTCAAGTCTAAATGCTGTACTTGCTGGGATGCTGCGTGCTTAAATCAGAGCCCTTCCAACTGTAACTGTGGTCTTTTCAGTTTAATATTTGTATAAGCTTGTATAGCAATTTGAGCATAAAAGTTGTTCCACAGGTTTCACTGCTGCAGTCTTCATTCCTTGTGTCTGGCCGTGGACAGCCGGGTTGGGAGAAGCCGCCTGGTAATTTAAAACCATCGCTTCTGAAAGTGTGCAGTGACATCCAGGGTGCTGCTCCACAGCAGCCAAAACTGGTCCTTGTGAGGGCACAGTACGCCTTGTCAGGGGCCTGATCCACCTGAAAACGGTTGATTTTTCTCAGGAAAGTTAGTTTTCAACCAGATTGGTTTACCACCCCGTTCTATGAGCGCTGGTGCCAGTATAAAAGATGGAAGGGGTGGGGAACGAGAGGATGGCAACCATGGTTTGTGTCAGCTAAAACCTGACTGAAGCTTGGCTTAGCTATGCAGCCACATCCTAATATAAACTAAACTTGGGTGTAACAGACCTGTTAGTCTACACTTACTGCACACACCACCTCCAGAAGATATGAAGTAAGTAATCTGTTGCTTTTAGTGAGTGTTTAAATTGACTTCAGAGGGAGCAGGCTTACACTGAGATTCTTCAATGCGAAAACTAAAAATTTCTAAGTATGCCCAAATAAGCTGATCATTTCTCACTGAATTTCTGGCATATTAACTACCTCCGTGTGGGCTTGAAGAATCCCGTTTGTAGCATGCAGACAAGGACTCTAAATCTTTCCTTTTCCTCCTCCTTTTTATTAGTTATGAAATATTTGATTCCATTTAACTGCTATGAATGCACATAACCCTGCTGAGGTCACCATGACAACATGGTGTCACCATCTAAGATTCGCACTTGCTCAGTGGCCAAAAGCTAAATCGTTGGCAGCTTGCGATAAACAAATTTGACACCCAGCATCGGGGATGTCCATGTGTAATGTAGGAGGCCCTGCTTAGGCTTTTGTCACTTGACTCGAGAAAGGCGTTGGGTAATTCCCCTTTCTTTGCAGGTGACATTCACCCTCATTTGTTCCATCCAGATACAGCTTCACTTCTCTCTGAGCCTCCAGAAAGCCTCAATCTACTGTGAAAGCAGAACTGGCTCCCTTGAAATACACCTTTTTAACCCCCAGCTGAAACATTTTCCATTGCAGTGTTGTTAAGGCAGCCTTGCCCACAGGTGTCATTTAAGAGACATCTTCACGATCTTCAAGATCACGGTTTTCAACCCCGAAGCAGCAGATCCGCTGCCAGTGCCTTGAGCAGACCTGACTCTCCTTATTCCTCAGCATCACACCTACGCAGCTTTGGAGCGATACCTGCTTCGCACCAGCGCAGCACGAGGAGAAGGGGAGGCCTGTTCGTTTCTCAGGAACTAAGTATAATTTCCAGCTAATTTGCTTTTTAATGTTAACTTGTTTGCTGAGTACTTTCTGGCTGTGAGGCGACAACAGAGCAGATTCCTTGCCCGGATCTGCCGCTGCTCTGCTGGCATTCTCATCCTTTTTTTTTGCCTGCCTTTTTAGAAAAGGAAGATTTGTCGGTGCTCCCTTGTTTACACATTTAATAGTTCACAATTAAGCCCAAATGGACTTGGAAAGCGTGGTTAATTAAGAGCCAAATTCTACCAGCAACAAGAAACTCAAAGATGAAGTTTTTTTTTCACTAAGACCCCTTTGTACTATTCCAGGAGGAAAGTATGTTTAAACATGCATTAAAGTCTCACTACACTTCTGGAGTGGTGTAAACACCCTCTTTAAGGACCCTTTTTGCTACCAGAGTGCTCTTAGACTGAACTAGAGGTAAGGGCTGATTGTTTCCAGCTTTTGGCATTCCTTACCTTGAGTTTTCAGAATCTGTCAAGATGGAAGAATTCTACCTCCCCCATCCTTAATTTTCATTTTACAAAACACTTACTGGTTTGCCATTCCAGCTCTGAAAATTAACTGTATTACACTCACCATTACTGAGTACTTTTAATAGTATAGAAATGGGGCATTTAATAGCGTAGAAACGCTCCACATCTGAGTCTTGTGATGTGTAAGAACTAGGTACCCAGGTTCAAAACATGCAAGAAGCTGGGTCATTTTCTATTTGTCTTTAGCTGCCAATTAGCAATGTCATTAATCCACTGCCTAGGAGAAGTTCATGATTAAAATAGACGGTGCCACTGACCATTGACAAGATGATATGCAGAAGGTCGTGCTGTAGCTGCCTGTCACTGTGCTGTGGTAGTTAAGAGCTTGGCCTAATTTTCCAGAGGGAAGTAACAATTTCTTAATTTCTTTGTGTTCTGGGGTAAAGACAGACACATTATCCAGGCTTTCAATATCGCATTATGTTGTGTTCTGGACAGGGAATCTGCTGCAGACCCCAGGAGAGCTAATGCACCACCTGCCCCCTGTTATCAGACGAGTTTGGTTAGAGAACACGTTGTGTCTGTGTTGGCTGCGAATGTCCTTTGCTGCGTTCGCCCACAGAGCCACCCCAAGGCTCTTTGGGGGCAGCAGATTTGAATTTTGCCTCCTCAAGGATGAGTGTATGAAGCTGGGCCAAAGCTTTGTTTCCTGCTGACGAGAGAAGAGGGATGGGGGAAGAGGAGCGGGAGGGCTCGAGGGGTCAGGCTGGCTTTTTCTGCTCCTCCGGGGGCAGCAGGAAGAGGCTTGGTGGTGCATGGCTGCTGCCAGGAAAGGCTAACCTCTAGCTGGAGACCACAAACCCTTGGTGACAGTGGCCAGCCGGCTTTCCAAGGCCGCAGATAAAATAAGCAACAACCTAGGACAGCAGACAGTGGAGGAGACAGAGGGGCACAGTCCTACTGCTTGCTCTCCGGTACGTTGGACAGATGGATTTTTGTTCTCTGGTGGCAATTGCATTCCGCTTGCTTCAGAAAAAGATGACCGGTGCTTTAATTTACACTCCACCTGGGGACCAAATCTCTCAGCAAGACAGGAGAGGTTTTTTTTTTTTTTCCCCCAGATCTCACTTTTGAGGGCAACAAATTTCCATGACAGAGGATGAAATACTAGGAATGTTTTTTTTAGGTGGATCTTCCAACTTCTGGTTTGTAGCTACGCTAATTTGTGGGTGAAGGAAGTATTCTGGTACTGAAAACTTGCCAAAATGCCGTTTAACAGAGAATTGCAGTTTAATTAGCACTTATGAGACATTAACAATAATTGTATTCAATTTGACCACTCAGGATAAGGTATGATTCAGGATCAGCTGGTTGGTGCTCTGGAGAAAAAAAAAAAATAGGAAAGAAACCTTGCTGTGTGGTCTGCTGAACATCTGCCCTTAGCTTCGTGTTCATAGGTAGAAGCTTTTGTGGCTGCTTGTCTCTTTTTCCCACAAAGGTGTTGTGCTGGGCTGGGAAAAAGTGGAAGGAACCTGTATTAACTGGAGGGAAATGGTTTAACTTCACGTTCATGCTTTTGCAGTGGGCTTGATTACAGTTTATTCCTGCTATCTCTTTTGCTGTGATTTTTAGGAAAAGTGCCAAAAACTTTAAGTTTTTCCATTTACTTATTTATGCTTTGCTTTGCCAGGGAATGAGAAAGCCTGCCACTTTTAGCAAGCGTGTGAACGAGAAAGGGGAGGGAACCCAGAGTGAAATTTGACGTGTACGTGTACGATGCAGGGTAGCCATAAACATCCCTTGAATATTTCTTTTTTTCTTTGCAGCAGAGTTCATTTATGCTCTCCGAATTTGTGGCTGTAGGTGAAAACAAAGATAGTGCCACAAAATGATTGTAGTTTCAAAGGCTGGCTGAGAACAGTGAAAACAAACTATATGCAATTTAAGTGCCTGTTTGTATGCAGGCTACCACACAAGCCTAATATATACACCAGTATGATGTAAGGTGACAGAGATGACCTGATTAGCAAAACCCTTGCAACAAGCCGAGGAGATCCCTGCTGCACCAGTGCTCTCCTCCTTGGAGACCTCTGACTGGTCCCAGCTGAAGGAAACCTTCCTGCAGCAACAAGAGCTAGCGGAGGGTTTCTGAAAACTGCAACAGCGGCGCTCTGCGTGCGTGAAGGTGAGGGAAGCAAGAAGAGAAAACAGCCCGCGTAACTGCGGGAGAGCTGGGATTGTGTGAAAGATGCAACATGAATTGACTTGGGCTTTGTGAGCTCCGTTAGTGGGAGTTTGGGAGCCCTGTGTGTTTTGGAAGGTTGCATTTCAGCAAACAGCTCGCTCTGTTTTGTTGTGCTGTTTAGCCTGTTGGATGAAAGCCATCATTCAGCAGAAAGAAATGCTTGGGCAAGACAGCAAGTAAGTGATCTTCCAATTTGTGAGCTCTTGCAGCCTTACTTTTGCATGTGTTGAGCCGGCAGAGGTCCACTGACTTGAATGGGAACTCACGGTGCTCAGCACTTACTGCAGTCAAGTGATTATTATTCCATGTCAGAGAAAAAGCAACAAAAATTTATATATGTAAGAAGACACTTAAGATACAAGGCTTTCTCTCTGTCTTGTTAGTGCTTATACGCCATCAGTATAAGGTTTTTTGGTTATTTTCTGCATTACTGTGCGGGGAGAGTGTGCAGGCTTGCGGCAGCAACCTGGGGCTTTAGGTGAGGAGCTCAGGGCACTAATTCTGGCTCTACCCTAGCTACTTGTGTGGCCAAGTGTATTAAATCCTGCTCCTGAAGACAGCAAAGCATTTATTCAGGCTTCATTCTTAGACTTGCTGAATACCCCAAAAGGCTGCTATTATTAAAGGGAACTGCCATTCCTTAGCTCTGAAAGTGGGCTGCCCATAAATCACCAGCATGTGCTTTCCACCGGGAGGTGGGACTAGGACCTTGGTTTTCTCCCTGCCAGCCCGTGGAGCTGGCAGAGCTCCCACTCTTCCTCCCTTCTGCTCAGCCTGGACACTGAGGGTGCATCCTCCTGGTTACAGTGGCTGTGCCACCCACTGTACCTCGGGCTCCACATGAGTGTAGGATGGCTTCCCATTACACTTCCCCTCTTACACTTGCAATGCAAACAGCCTCCTGTTGACTGGTTTCTGCCTTTCTTCCTCCCCTTGTTGAGGCGGTGGCGGGCTCACAGAAGCAGCTATTGAGAAAAATCTATCTTGTCCTTGGGAGATGATTTGCAATTACATAAAGTTTACGGCATCTTTTTCACGGCCAGCAAGAGGTTGCTTTCACCCATGTATTTCCCTGTGTGTGCTGTTGGTACCGGGGTTAGCACTGTGGAGTGGAGAGCCATCCCCAGGGGACTGTGCTGTTCCACCACGCTGGGTGGAGGTGGGGATGGCCATCCTGTGCCGAGGCCAGCGCAGCCACGGTCTGCCCCCCCCTGGGGCAATCAGCTGGGGCCAGGTCACGGTCAAGCTGTCAGTCTGTGCTGTTGTTTGGGGTTTTCTTTTTAAACAATAAATGCATCTCTGTAGCAATAAAAATATTAATTTCCTTCTATAAATGCAGAGCTCAAATATTTTGTAGTTACAGACCATTTCGATGATGGTGCCGGCGCTGATACTGGTCTGCTGTGACCTGATCTGGCTGTGTCCTTGCTCTGGATGGCCTTTGCCATAATAGTACTTTCATTCCTTAGCTCCCATTAGTGCCTTGATGAATAGTGGAAGATGTGTTTCAACAACTTGATGACTGAAAAGCACCATCTTACCATTGTTTCGTCTCTGGTACCTTTGCCCTGTTTATTATGCTTTGCTTGGGAGTAACAGCAGTGATTTAGAGTTGCAACACCTACATCAGTCTCTGAACCTTGTATTTTCTTTAACCGTAAATTCTGGGAAAGGAGGAGAAAGGAGGATGAAGGAGGAAGTCTAAGGAGTAGGGTTTGTTATTCTACCTTTTCCAGGTCTTCTGTTTCAAACTGATGCCTCACAGCGATCAGACATGTTTACTCCTGCCTCTCTCATTGGATTCCTGGACAGAGTCCCCTTGGGTGGCTGCTTTGGAGCACACCTTGCTGGTGTTCCGAGACACCAGCCAGGCCCAGGGCACACAGTTACACTCCAGGTCCACTGCTGTCACTGACACTCATGCTAATGGCCTTAGTACAGAGGTCAAAGACTGCTTAGATATGAAGGCTGAATCACCTCCTTTTTAAACCCCTCAGCAGGATCAAGGCTTAGGGAAGCAGACACGTGGGCTTGCCTTCTGGCTGACTGTGGATGGAGAGTGTGACTCTGGGACAGGCCTTTCAGCAGTTTCAGTCAACCATTGAGGCACTGAAATAGGGGTGTCTGGTGATTAAAACACCCCTGCACCAACACACCTATGTGAAAAAGCCCGATTCATTAATTTTCTTTAAAAATTTGGTGATCCCACAAGCTCTTGCTAGTTAGAGGAGGTTTGTCCTGTGACCCGAGCATCACAGCAATCAGCTGTGAGCCCATCAGTCTAACTGTGCAAATGTGAAATATCTTCAACTGCACTTATTTGACTTGCAAATATATAATAAGCCAGCAGTGTAGGTCTCGCTTCAGACCTGTTTGCCTTGGCAGTGTCCCATTTACATGAATCAGGAGATGGTAGCAAAAAAAGCACTGGAGGCTCATCCAGAGATTGGTCTCCTGTCCATCAGGAAACCTGCTGGTGCAGGCAGGGTGATTTGGAGATTGCCCACCCAGCTCACAAGCCCAGCATCACTAAGTCCCTGCATTTTGAACAATCCTGCCTGCAAAGGGTACTTGTTTGCAAGAGTCTGTGGCAATGGGGTGTCCTATCTTTGGACACCCTATGTCTTGGTGCACTAGTCAGGAGAGACCTGGAGGAAGCAGCTTTGGCTGTGTCCTTTGCTTTTCTTGTGACTTGAGCTTCTTGGAAGAAAGGGGGCTCCTGTGTTTCAAGCTGAGAAGCAGGAGGTCAGTTCTTAAGCCTGCTGCATCTCTGCAACTTTTGGTAGGTGTCTGGATCACGCCATGCCTTAGTTTCCAAGCTGTAAAATAGGAATAGAAATTAGGAATTTAAAAAAAAAAAAAAAGCCATGAAGAAATATGTAGTTATAACTTGTGGTGTCGTTGCCATGAAGCCCTCATCTTGGTTTGAGCTTCATGGCTGTGCTTTAGTATTGGTAATAGTAGAAATTTATCATGATATTAGCAAATGGGAACTTAGAAATACACACTTGTAATTATTTTTTATTTATTTTTATTTCAGCAAATTCAGTAAAGCTAGAAATGCAAAGTGATGAGGAATGTGACAGGAAGCCCCTGGGTCAGGAAGATGAGATCAGGGCTCATGATGAAGGAAGCAGCCTGGAAGAGCCCTTCACTGAGAGTAACGAGATGGCGGATAACAGAAAGATCCAGGAGCTATCGAGCGAGGGAGGAATCCGGCTTCCGAATGGTAAACTGAAATGTGACGTCTGTGGCATGGTTTGCATTGGGCCCAATGTGCTAATGGTACATAAAAGGAGCCACACTGGTAAGCAGCTGAAAGAAAATCTCATGACTGCCTGTGGCGTCTGATGTTGATATTATCTGACAACTCTTCTCTCTTCCCTTTTTATTCGTGGGGTAGCAGGAGGCTGGGGAGGGGTGCGGTGGGTTTTGTTGTTTTGCATCTCCCTCTGCTCCCCAAATTCTGGTGATGCTATTTTTCTGGCAAGCACGCTGCTTCCTTGACCTCGATTTCCAGCCTTTTGTTCTTAAAAACAGCACAAAAGTCTGGAAATTGCCTTTTTTTTCTTTCTTTTTTTTTTTTTTTTTATTGTTCCTGTTCAGGGGCAAGACGGTGAGAGTCATTCTTTGGCATGGGGGGGGTGTGTGTGCGTGCACATGTGCAAGGCTTTTGAGCCTTTAAAGTGGGTCTTAGACGGTCTTCCCTTTGAAGTGCTCACAGGTGAACAATGCCAGCAGCTTCCTGGATTTCTCACACTTCCTTTGCAAGTAGCTGTGCGTGGTGCCAGTGTTCCAGCAAACCTGAGATTAGCAAACCCCGCAGGATACGCACGTTACCCAGCGATCCTGATGCCAGGGTGGGCTTGCTGCTCATCTCCTGACAGCTCCATGAGGGAAACCTCACCTGAACCGCTCTTGTGGGCTAGTCCTTGACTCCCCCCTCACCATCCAGATACCATTTTTGTGGCACCTTTCAATGCTTGCGCTCTCCAACCGTTTATTTTTATTACGATTAGTACTACTGCTGGTTGGAGACCAAACCAGCTTGTTAGGCTTATGGATTTAAGAATTCAAGAGGCAGACAAAACCTTTGCTGTATGCTGATTGAGCAGGTCTTTGGGGACTCAAAGAGGAGACCTCGAGTTCAAAACAGGGAATTTCAGGGGGTTTTGGCTAGTATGACAAACTGGGGTGCCCAAGAGGCTGGTGCTCGCTCACCTCTGCTGCTTCTCAGGTGGCAGTGACAGTTACCTCCCACAGGAAAAAAGTCTAGATGGTGCCAGAAGACAATGCTCTCCAGTCTTGCAGAGGTCTACCTGGCAGAGCCTTTGATTCCCAAAAACACTTAAGCTTGTGCTTAACTTTTATGAGATTTAAGCTCATATAAGTCACCTGAAGTGCTACAATGTATGCTTAACTTAAGATACGCACTGAAATCTTATTAAGGTTATGTACAGGTTTCTGTGTTGGAGCCTCAGCGGGTGTTTGTTTGGACAAAATGAAAGATATTTTGTGTTTTTATCTTCCTCTGCTGTTATTTAATGGGGTGAGAGACTCACACTGTCTGTGAGATATCTACTAGGATATAAAAAGAAAAGTGGGGGTTTAAGGTAGAGTAAGAAAGATTTTGTGTAATCCCTTTGTAAACCCGGTAGTTTGCAGTCAAGTAGTGTGTGCTGGATGGGAAAGAAATCAATAGAATTTCTGTACGGAGGAATAATAAATATATATTACGTAGTTAATGCTCTGTATATAAGTTGTATTGATAATAACTTAATATAAATGTATAATGCAAAGCATTGCAGAGTCGTTTATGATGCAGTCATGATTTTAGACAGCAATTACGACAGGGGAAAAGCACTAGCTGGAGAACTGAAATCTTGATTAACAATTTGACATCCTATTACTGAGAAAGGGAAAGAGAATAGAGAATGTAACAGACTGAGTCCCCAGCTTTCAACCTCCCTAAAAGTTTTCACTGGCGCTCGCGCATATCTGAGCATATGTATTGTAGGTGCATCGGCGTCCATCTATTTGAACTTGAACAGCTAAATTAGACCTGCTAAATTTAGATTTAGGTACTTAATTAAATGCTCTGCGTTTTTTGAGGTACCGAATAGCGAGTGCATCTTATAAATGCAGGCAGGCTGCCTTTTTGGTGTTAAAGAAGACGTGCAAATCCGAAGCGAACGGAACAGAATCTCCTCTGCGTGCAGGGGAGAGGGCTGGATGCACGTGTACGGGGAGGAATTGCATAACCGGTAGCTTTTTCCCTTCAGGCTACTGCTGGTTCCTCGTAGAGCTCTGACTTTTCCCATCTGAGCAGAGGAGCTGTGATGTACTGCTCTATACAGATGATTTCAAGCATATAGAAATGGCATTCCTTTTAACGGGCAGCTCGGTGCTCTGCTCTCGGTAAACCAGTTGGCAAATTTTGCGGGGGATATTTTTTTTTTTACCGCCCCCGCTTTGTTTGTTTGTTTTTTAATACATGCTGCTACTTCACTGTCCACAACAGAAGGAGAAGTTTGCTTGGATTTCCACATCCTTGATTTTTAAGGAGTATTTTTAACATACTGGTATCTGTCTTTTAAAGTGCAGTATTTTAAAATATATTGCCACTTCCTTGGCAGCAGGGTGCGATGGGCTGGCCCCAGCTCTGGAATGAGCCCTGACCTGTGGCTAGTCTGGTTTTGCAGCCCAAGGGAGAATGGTGGAGGGAGGGGAGGTTGTCCCTAGTGAGTGGAAACAGATTATATTCTTTATCAGCTAACGCAACTAGCATGTAAATCCTTACCTCTCGAAGCCAATTTAAGTATGTTTTGGGAGCTGAATCCTGCCTTACTCTCTTCTTTGTCTGTACAAAACCAAAGCGTGGTCTGGACAGCTGTTTGCATTGGCAAAAACTAAAGTCTTTTTCTCTTTCCCAAAAAACTGACAGCATTCTCTGTAAATCACACGAAATGCTGCGGTCCATAGCAGAGGCTGTAATTTGTGTGTACGCTGGGATGAGAGTGTGGCTTTCCTTACACTGGGGACCCAGACTTTTCAAGAAGCTGTGCCGTATGGCTTTGGCTGCATTATGCACATAAAGGGGCACAGTTTTTCTCCAGCCATTATTTGTCTGTTCCTGAGGAGCCGCTGTCTTCCCCTGCCACGTTATGGTAGTTCGGTCAAACAGGTATGGGGACAGGGAAAATATTCTGTGCTGGGGAAAATATTCTGTGCTGGGGATGAGGCCAGAGTAGATGAGCTCAGTGTCCTGTTCCTCATCCTCATGTGCTGCAGCATCCGCTTCCTCTGATGCCTGCAGTCACCCCTTACCCTGATAGAGCGAGCTGGGGATTTCCCATTCATCCTTCAGGTCGTGCACGTGGTGTGAGCGATGCTTTGGTCCATGGCACCTCCATCGCGGAGCCCCTGGCCCTGCTCGTCTGATACCACGGAACGCAACGGTTCTCTGAAACACTGATAATTCAGGTGTAGCGTTTTTGTCATCTACCAGGGCATCAGGAGAAGGCCTTTCTATTTATTCGTCATCGCTGGCAGAAAATAAATAAAATACTCAATGTGGGAATTAAGCACGCTGCGCTCCCTGCTTTAGCGAGCAGGGTAACCCCCCACCCTCTCTTTCATGTCAGAAAAATAGCACGTGTCAGGTTTGATTTCTTTTCCCCTTTCCAAAAGGAGGTCCAAACTTCATATTCCACAGCACGTGCCCCAAGTTGCAGTATCTTTATCAGAGTTTTTTGTTACTGCAGGAGATGATTGGTAACATAATATTGCCACTGGATACTCGGGGAGCTTGTGCTTGGGGATGTTGAGGGATGGGGAGAGGAAGAAGATAAGGTCAATAATCCAATTTGTCTGAGGTAATGAAAAGGAACTCCAGTGATTTCTCACCTCTTTAGGCTTTCTGCTAGTGGCCCTGAATTAAAATTTCCTTGCTCCTCACTTTTGGTAAAGCAGAAACTATTTGCTGCTACAGCCATGCTGCTGACTCTGTGATCTGTGGGGTCCACATGTTGTTCTCCCTTGCGCTGTGAATTGTGATTTTTTTTTTTTTTAAAATCTTTTTTTTTTTCCTCCATATAACGTCCAGTCCTTTACCTAGTCCACTGCTGGTTTGTGACACGCTCCTTATTTCTAAGGGAGGGTTGTGATTATCCTCACTGTTTTAAGAACGCTCAGAGCTTAAATGCTTTCTCTGTGGGGATGCAGAGGGACAGTGGCAGAGCAAAGCCGTGTCGCTGGGTACCGGGCAGGATGCAGCAGGGATAGCAGTCTTGCCCCACTCTCTCCTTGGGCTGCTGGTAGGTTACTTTTAGGCTTTCTTGTGGTGCTAATGGCAAGAGGGTATCAGATCTTTGCTTGCACTTCACATGCATTTTAGTACCATCAAATCAGTGAAATGAGATACATTATGTGCCCGTGAGGAAAATCCTTAAGTTCTGCTTTAGCATCCGTAACATTATAATTGAACATATGCAACACTGGAACTCTGAATGTCATTTAATTTTTGTTTTGCATGCAAAGTTCAAGTTTTTGGGACACAATTAATTAATGAGGAAAAACTCAATCATGCTGTTCAGTATAAAAGACTTCTATGCCCAAAGCAGCTAACGAGGAACAAATGTAACCAAATGGTCATATTAACACATTACAATTAACTCCATTGGACTGCCTGTGTCTTATTTTTCTAGTAAAAAGGTTCTATTTGGCTTAATTTGTAATTTGTAACCTAGTGCAGGCTAGGTACCTCTTGCAATATGAATCGTTTTGGCATCGAATCAGAAGTTGTAGGGCCAAATTTCTGAAAGTGATGATTTCTACTTAGGTTCCTAAATCTAACTTTTACAAAAGTCTCATTTTCTACTTAAGCATAAGGAACGAGCGCTTAGATTTTCAAAATTGGTCTCTGCGTAAGGATGTGTTTTACTCACAGTACTTAGCAGCTAAACTCTGCTGATGCTTTTGCCAGTTCCCCTAAAGGATTTCTCCCTCTAAAGGATATGCTCATAAATTTGTGTACAGAGGACACTTGGAAATCACCCAGGATTTCCTAGGAATTTTTCATGAGAGATTTGTCACTACTGTTTTATAATAAATTGCCCGATCTGGAAGTAGATTTTTTCCAACAAAAAGCCCTAGTAAAAATCACTGATTTTAAGTGATGTGCAGGCAGTTAAGTGAATCTGATGGAATGGTAAGTAGATATGCAGACTAGATAGTCCCCAGAATAAAAAAATACAGAAATGGAGCAAAGTCTGCTGCTCCATTTTGCTCGGCTAAAGGCAGGTTGCGACTCACTGCCTGTCAGAACGGTGGTAGCAAAGCTAATATTTCATTCGTGCTCCTGGGACAGAGCAGAACGAGAGCAGTTGCAGCACCTGATGAATCAGGAGAAATGTTTCATTTCAACTGAATATTAACAAAAAGCCAACTACAGAACAGTGAAGAGCAATATTACTAGTTTGAGCAAATACTTTCTGATGGCAGCATGGGCACAGTAATTTTGCATTGAGGTTTAAAAAAAAAATAATCCTGTTTGAGAAGTACCTAAGCTGTCCTTTGCATATCAAAAGTATGGGCCAAACAAAAAAGGCTGAGATCTTAGATATACATTTAACTAGGACAGATATTAAATGTAGTCCCATTGGACTCGGTTCTTACATTTAGAAGGACTCTGTCCGGGCTTTTCTTGTTACTGTGAAGAGACTTTAAAATCAGTGTGGTTTTTCTTTTTTTTTAAAAAAAGAAGTAATTAAAACATTCCCAAGAAAAGACCTGAGCAGTAGAAATTATCAGGCCTCGCTGTTAATGAGAACTTTACTATTTTGTGAGTCGCTCCATTTTATTTCAAAGGGACAGAAGTTAGCAGCCAAGGGTTACAACAATCTTAAGTCTCTTTGGTTGCGAGGTCTGCAGGCTCTTTATCCTCAGTTAAATTTCTGTTTTGATACAGAAAATATCAGTGATGTATTTTGCAGCAGTATGAAATTCGAAGAAGGGTAACTCATACCGAAACTTCTGCGCAGCACTTCCGTGCTGAGGTGGTAAAGGAGAGTTATTGTGTGGGGAAGCTTCCAATTAAGCAGAAAAAGGAGTTGGTTTGCTTTTTGAAATAACATTTGACATACACATGGTAAAATCTGAAAGCTGTTTGTAGGAAGTTAATCAGTTCATTCGCCTGGTTTCAGGTTGTATCAGCTACACGGCGTTCGTAGCTTGTGCTGTGAAGCCTCCAGCCAGCTGCCATATATTAAAGATAGTTATGAAATGACCATGTCTTGCTAATAACCCTGACTCAGACCCTCCACTTCACCTTTCATCTCGGTATTTGTTTACACAACAGCAGGTTAACTTGTGTACTTTAGATAGTGGTGCAGCTAAAGAGCAGTAATATTTCATTATTATGTTTCCTGGAGGAGACATAGAAGTAATGGATGCATGTTAAAAAATGAACTGTGAAGTTTCAGCAGTATTTTACTATGATTTAGAGGTAAATAATTCAAATCTTACCTTTTAATTTATACTTTATTTAATTGTGAAATTATAAAACGCCATGTATGTATTTATTTATTAATTTAATTTAATTATCAGGGCTGTTCCCTGGCACAAGCCCGTCTTACTGAGCCTTTATGAAAGGTAATGCTTTGCAGCTCCGGCTTACCTTGCCTCGTCCATTCCTGAAGTAACTTTAGATAATTAAATTCCCTGTGCTGGAGAAAAAGGCTTTTTAGGCATTCTTGGTTTTGTCTGGCTTTAGATCTTAGATCTGGAGTTGAAAAGAAACATCTTTTTTGTTTGGTTAGCTGTTCCTCCCCCTCTCCCCACTCAGAAGCTCTTTATTTATTTATTTTTTCATCCCTAAGCTTTGAGGTTTTCCTGCCCTGATTTAGCTCTAAAATAGAGGAAAGGTTTGATACATAAAGTAGACTAAAATATTTTGCAGTCGCATAGTTTCCAGTGTTGAAAAGCAAAACGCTTGCTTAGTCATATTTTGGTACACGTCCTTCTAGTAAGGAGTTCTTGTTTTAATAAATCAGTGTAAGTTTATTAGAGTCAAACAGTAAATACTTAGCTATAATTGTGAAATGCACACTGTGCATATTATTATCAGTAGCCTCTTGCAGTTGTGTAAGCCACTTGTTTAATAGGTTTATAGTTTCTGCTACTTCTTTGCTGCCGTCACCCCCAAAGATAGGAAAATATTTTAAGCACAGTCAGAGACTGACATGTAGAGAAGTCTATTTAGGTATTTAGGTAAAGTGTATTTAGGTAAAGACTTTTCACGAGTGGATGTTTAGTTTGAAGTGTGATTAATTTCAGCCCATCAATAAAAACCTTTTACTTTTCACAGAAGTGAATAAGGATGTCAGGGTTGTTATTTTGCTATTAGGAAATAATGATACGGAGAACTGCTTACAAACCTACTAGGAAAAGGCAGTAGGAGAAATAACTGGAAAACAGTCTTCTCAAGGCACTGAAGTGATAAAGAAAGCTGGTTTGCTACTATCTGGAGTAGGCATCAGACAGCGGAGTTCTTGGAAAACCAGCAAAATCATCTTATTTTGCAGTTCGTGCTTTTTTTTGTGCACCCTTCTATTGGATAATCGTCTCTCAGATTAGCTGTGCTAAATGTAAAAGCTGCTAATCAATAGCGTGAAGGTGTGACTGAAATTATGGTCGTCCCACAAGCCTGCAGCCCAAACAAGGAGGAGGAATCAAATGATTGGACAAAAGTATAATAAGCAGATCAAAGGAGTTATTTACTCAGAATTAACCTGGTAGGAAAAATGAATTCATGCTAGCTTTAAATAGATCAAAGGTTATTTAAGGTGAGATGTGCTATTGTAGCAGATTCTGTCTCTTGCAAAAGAGGAGCACACTATTGGTGAATTTGTGGTGAATCTTTTCATGTCATCTTTGCCACTGAACTGTAGTGCAGTAACTATTTGAATTCCTGACCAAAGGCTTCCAGCATCTCTTCAGCTGCCAGTTTATTGAGGAATAATAACTTGCTCATGTGTGGCTTCCAAAATATCAAACGTAAGTGGGTGATGTAGTGGGCAAAACATATTAACTGCATAGTTTTAAATACAGCAGGAATAAAAGGAAAGACTTTAGACTTGGTAAGAAACTCGCTACATGCTTTAATATTGTCATCCTGAAACTGAAGCTATCATTCCTGCCTACTGAGAAACATGTCAAAGGAAGGGGTTTTGCCTGTTTTCTCAAGACAGCGAAAACAAAACAGAAAAGAAAAAAAACCATATATTTTTCTACTGCAGTCTCTTTACATATCTCTGCTATGGACATTTTGAAATGATAAAAAAGAAGATAATGGCTAATCAGATCGTTTAAGTATAGTGTGGGAGTTTAAAAGGGAAACCACAAACTCTATCAATTCCAATGAGCTCGTGTTCAGAAGAGCTTTATGCCCTGATTTTTTTTCATCATTACTGCATAACGTTCTTGGCAAGACTGTAGGAACCTTAGTATCTACAAGTGGTTTCAGATGTAATTGCAGCTCACACGCGTGAAGTTGCAGAGGTATGGCATATATATGGCACACCTACCTTCTGCTGACCTCCTGGCAGGACTGAAATGCTGGCAGTGATTTCAACCATAGAAGCAAGAATTGCTTGTGGACATCTGTCAGAGGTCTCTTCCTCCCTCTTTCCATTTGAATGGACAGACATGTGTTGGACTTCACACTAGACACATGAACTACTTTGATAAAAACACAATGTTGATTTGGTCCAGCAAGGGAGTAATCATTTTAAAGCACTTGAAAAAGGCTTTGGAAAGATGTGACAGATCACAGAATGTGTTTGTTTTTCATGACAACTGTGCTTCAGGCCAATGAATTCAACCTCAGAAAGTCCCACCACGCATTGACCAAGGCGTCAATAGGTGATAAGGCTAAAAAATAAATGAGAATGCATACGTCTGAAATCTCATGTTCAAGACCTTGTTGAACTGGGGCCATAGCTGGCGGAAACATTTCAGCATCTAGAGCCCAGTTGCAGTCAAGTGCTTGGGCGAGTGGCCAGCTCGATTAGATGCTTGTGCCCTCTTGATTTGCACTCTACCTGGTGGGACAGAAGTAAATGATTAGAGCTGACTGCCTGCCCAAGAATGCTGGAACAGACTGAGTGTCCTCAACAAATGTTAACATAGAGTATGGTTTGGAGACTATTTCACAAAACCTGTGTGAGTTTGTCAGGGGTTTTCCTCTAAATAACAATTTAAAAAAAAAAAAAAGGGCATTTTTCTTTATGGACCCAATTCCCCCTGTCCAGGGCAAATATGAAGGATTAGCAGCAACAAGTTCTGCGTGTGTGTGTGTGAATGCATGGAGTGAAGGGAAGAGGGTAAGATGTCAATTTTCTGATAATATTTTATTTTTCATCAGTCTTTTCAGTTAGTTGTACTTAAACACAAGTTCATTCATTTCACAGTTTAATGGTGTAAGATTTTTCTTAGTGTTTGCTACTGCCCAAAGTTTGTGAGCCTGATCCTCACTTGCATTGATTCCCTTCATACCAGTCTAGCAATGCAAAGCAGCCTCTAAAAAGGGATTTCAATTAAAGTAAATGTAAGTGAAAGATTTGGTTTGAAGCAAAGACCTTACCTTCTGTCTGAGTCCAATTGTTACGATGAGTTCTAAATACTCATGTGGATTGGACCTATACTAAAAATAATTGGAAAACCATAGAGATAAATACTACAAAACCACAATTATGGATCTAAATTTTGGGCAGAGCTCATGTTCTATGATGGATAAAACCTCTGAGGTGGAGAACTTTATGAAAATCAGGCTGTTAATCACCTCAAGCGGATGCTGCAGAAATCAAGAGCCCCAAATCACTATTGGAGGCTTTGCCTTTTGCACAAAAGAAACAGCCTCTGACTTTAGCAAGTGCTGTGAGATGATGGTGGGTGGGGACCTTGCCTATGTAAGATGGCACTGTTACAAAGAGTGGGATAAGGGGCTCCATGTGTCTTCCAGTGTTTCTTGACAGCTCTCTCCCTTCCGTTTCCCTTCCAGGTGAACGCCCCTTCCACTGTAACCAATGTGGAGCTTCTTTTACCCAAAAGGGGAACCTGTTGAGGCACATCAAGTTGCACTCTGGGGAGAAACCGTTCAAATGTCCTTTCTGCAGCTATGCCTGCCGACGGAGGGACGCCCTCACAGGACACCTCAGGACGCACTCTGGTGAGCCCACCTTGTCTTCTCTTACCTCTTCTTTTTTCCTTTGTTGTTACTGTTCAAGGGAAGCAGGTTGTGAAAATAACTGTGTTCCTGGTGGCTCTGGGTCTGTACCATCCTCTTCAGAGAGCGAAGCTCTGAACTTTGGGAAAGGCTTGATATGAATCAGAAAAGTTGTGGTTCAGCCACACCTCTCCTTTTGTGTAACTGAACTCCTCTGCTGATGCTATCACATTTCCCTTTGAATGTCTCCTTGGGTGTATCCAGGCTTCACTGGCAGATTGTTTTGACACTCTCAGCCCCAAAGTGGCTGTGAAATTCCAAAGATTGAAAAGAATAAGTGTGTGCTCTTGGAAGCCTGCTCTGCAGTTCATACCCATTTCTTCATCTAGCAAATGCCATATGCTGGTGGACTTCATGCTTGTTCACCTTTCAAAAACCTTCTAATTGTGCTTTTGGTCTGTTACATCTTGCTGTAAAGTCCTAATTCATGGCAGCCACAGCACTCACCCTAGAGCAGAAGGTAGCCAAGAGAAATTGGGTTGCCTTGCTACTTGATAGTGTCACATATCAAGTCTACTTGACAGAGCTTCTTGATATGTTCTAAAGAAATACCCATCGTGTAACTGCACGATAGTAGTCATGTTGGTAGCCCTGGTGATCAGAATCAGATGCGTTTCTAGTCCCTGTAAGCTACACCAAGGGGCTGCATTCTGTCCACTAACTCATTTGTGTAGGACTCTTGAGCAAGATCTTAACTTCCTGCACTTTTTATCTCCTAGGATGTTCAACTCTGTGTCCAGGCCATTTATAGGAGACTGTGTTTTTCATTGTTGAATGAGCAGAGATAATTGGACTGCATACAAGTGACAGCATTACAGATGAACTTTTTCGAGGTGTTAACAAATGTGTGACTGCTGAAACACAGTGGTTGAAGCGCAGCCACAGACAGAAACTCTGCATGTGAAAATGTAATTATGGAGCTTCCTGGCTCTTTGTACTCATTTCTTCTTTCAGTAGAGGTTTCTGTTTTATGAGCATTAGGTTGGTCTTAGGATATTGGAGTTGCCTTGACATTTCTAGGAATGAAAAAGGATAAGCTTCTCCAGGTCGACTTTGGAGTAGGCAGGAGGTTGTATTTCTGCAAACGTACTGCTGACAGAAAGCATGAGCTTCCAAGGGAGTGTGCAAGCGTGGGACCAGGCTAAGAGAGAATTGCTTGAGAGTTGTCAGCTGGGAAGATTAGATCTGAAAGTCAGAAGGGAAAATGTCTGTGGAACTGTGAGTTCTAATTGTCACATATCTGACCATAGCTGTAGTTTCAACTCGAAATTTAGTAAAAAAGAAAACACGATAAAAATATTCACAATTGAAATACAAAAGAGAGTTGTGACATAAAATAGCCCACATCACAATACATGAATATTGTGGTTAAAGATTGTTTTCATAATATGAGTATGGATTTTGTTACCTAGATACAGCCATTGGTAGAGATTGTTCGTTCTTCCTGTGTGAAAAGTACATGACTGATGTTTCTGTTTTTTGCATGGAGATGAAATATAAAGGTGTGGGACTTTCAGAAGGCACCTAAGCTGCTTAAACACACAAGTTCCTCTGGAGCTCCTTCCCTAACTGACTTAGCTGCGCCCAGCTGTGCTCAATCTGTAATTTTACATTTTGTTTTCAGTGGGCAAAGTTTCACCCCTCTAAGCAGTCAGCTACTGCAGTTTTCAGCAGAGGGCTGCCACAATACTCTCCAAGAAAATTCTTGGGGTAGCACTCACAGATGAAGAGTTAACCTGAGATATTGCCCTAAAATCTGGCTCCCACCTATGCAAAGGTGAAATGCCAATCTGAACGTGGGTATGGGAGTTACAGTGTCCTTCTGTCCCTGTCATATAGGTGAGCTTGATTGGTTTATGCATACGTACATGAATGTGGTTCATGGAGAAGATGGGTAGATGTTCCTTAGAGATTTTAAATGGTTTCCTATCAGTGTAATACACAAGCACGTTCTGCTTTACTAAAGCACGCATCGAAGTCCGTGAGTAGACCTTGAAGGTCTAGCAAATCTAGTAAACTTCATCGAACGTTTACATCTTCTGCTAGTTCTGACCATAAAACAGGATATCGTATAAAATATATGAAGAAGGGGTTGAAAACTCTTTTGAAATATAAGACTTCTATCCAGTTTCATTCTGGTACGCTTAATGTCTAAATTGAGCTGAGTCTGTGTATTTTTTTTTAATATATTTAGAAGCAGAAAGCTCTTCAGATCATATCGTCAGCTGATATAGATTGGAATTGCACCCATCCCCTAAGCAAGTAAAGCACTGCTGGTTTGCGCCATCTGAGAATCTGGCACATGATTTCATAAATGCAAGACCAATTTCCTTTTTTATGTTCTATGTCCTTTTCCTCCTTAAATAAGAGAGTGCTGTTAATCAAAAATATCCACTCTTTTTTCCTTCCAAAGAAGGTTTTAAAGTACTACTTTTTTTTATGGAAGGCAGAGTATGCAAGAAAGAAATTGAAGAATTTTTTTATACCTTTTTTTTTTCCCCTCCAAGATAGTTTGATCTATGGATTTGAAAGCACTTTGTGTCACCACTTAGTCAGTTACACTCTCACTACAGCCAGTTAGTCAATTTTCCCTGTAATTTGTGCAGAGTTTTTATACAGTAAGACAGGAAAGGTGAAAAAATAAGGAAATGTAACTGCAAAGAGAAATTAGCAGAAGCATCTCTGAGATATTTGAAATAGCTGAAACTACTATTAACTTTAAAAAATAATCATTTGTGACAGCTTTTTTTTTGCTTTTTTTTTTTGCTTTGGGTAGATTTTTTTTCTTCATGCTTTTAAATATTATTTCCTATTTATTTGAAAATGTTTCCAAGCATCACAATCCACATTTTGCCCTCCTTTCTTGTACAGAATAATATCTTTCTATA
>JAOXJM010000079.1:41423784-41439750 GCA_026413425.1 Tringa solitaria
TATATAAGTGTTCCCAGGATGACTGGTTAACAAAATATTACTTCGCATCTGTAGTGCTGCTGCTGTTTAACCCTAAATAATTAAGGCCTTATCTTGCAGTGATTTACTCCTGTGATTATTTACCTTTTACTGACATATGGAGTTCTAATGAACTTTGTGTCTATATTTTCCTCCCACATGCAGCTTCTTTGATTTCAGGAATATAATGCTGCCTTCAGGACATCAGTAGGATAACGCCTGGGGAGAAATTCATGCACAGAATTACACTGAGTGGGCATGAGCCTCAAGGTACTTACAGGGCTTTCAGATAATGTTTTCAGAATTAACAGAATTAACTCCGTAGTTCCGCAACACACATAATACAGTAGATGTGCCCAAGTGGGCTTCCAGGACGTGAGTATAGGAATTAAGCCATAGGGGGCTGGGGCAAAAGTTGGTAGCCCCCTCCTGCAGGATGCACATGACAAACCAGGAGGGATTGGCTTCACCTTGCCTAGCTTTTGGTGGTTTTTAAAGAGGAAAACATCCAGACACAACCCAATCTCCTGACAGCAATCACAGAGTACCTGCTGTCTCACCCTGAGACGTGCCCATCTTCTCCAGCATCTCTAGAATTGCACAATGAGACAAAGGCAGATAGAAAACAGACGAGAGGAATTCTACTGTAGGCAATTAATGAACAAAACCCAGAAGTTTTAAGGAAGACTGTTGATCTGATAGACAAATCTGATAGTTGAAGCACCTAGATGTTGACCTTCATACTCTGCAAGATATGACGTACAACCTGATGCTGTTTTACCCTGAAAAGCCAGGCATCCTGAAATGAGCACATAAAATTGGCAGATATGTTTTCACATGAATTTCTCTTGTGTCTAAAATGGAGCCAAGTCAGCCCTCCTCTCATAATGCTATTGTAAACATAAATGCTTTGATAGTTCTTAAAAAAGTCAAGGCTGCAATGATGAGTAATCTAGAAGAGCCCATTGAAAACATTAGTGCATTAGTTTTCCGAGCGGGCCTTGGGCAGTAAGCCGTAAATGAGGGATAGGATCACTTGCTAAGGGGAAAACAAAGCACAGAATAGGTTTTCATTAAGTGAGCACTGTCCATCCATTCTTTGCACTAAGCAAGAATGGTCCTGTGAGCAAATTATCTTGTGATTAAAAGACTGTCTCATCATGCATCCGTACAAACTGGCTACGAGAAGCCTTCTCAGGCAACCTTAATTCTGGAATTTCCTGATTTTTCTCTTTATCTTGGCAACTTCAATCATGTTCCCTTGTTGTGGGAGTATGTAAGTGTTATTCATATATGAAAGCAGTTTTACTGTTTATTTCTTCCTTAAAAATGGGTAGTCAGATCATTATTTTTTCCTGTCACGGAAGCCTTTCCTCACAACACATTTTAAAATTTGCTTCCAAGCTACTTCTTTCCTGGTTAGAAAATGCGTTTTCTTCCCTTTTCTGCTTTTAACAAATACTTGCTTTTTCGTCCCCCTCTTCTTCTTGCATTGCTGCTGCACATTGTTTGTTACTGCCCAGCTCTTCAATAGCATTGAACTAATGGCATCATTTTATTTGCAAAAGAAGAGCAGTGAAGCATTTGTTTTGAAAAGAAAGGCTTAGGCAAAAACTCCCAAAAGCACAATCTTAGCAAATTCTGTACAGTGCACAAGATAAAAGGCATGTATAATTAAAAAGGAAAATGCCCCGTTCATGGAAAGGTAGTTTGGTAACTCTTTCTATGTTTCTTCATTTGCGAGTCTTTCTTTCTTATCTCTTCTTCTCTGTAAGGACTTTGTTCTCTGCTCCTCTTGAGTGGTAGTGAGCTGTTCAAGATGTCCTACACACCTGCAATTGAATGGCTGTGTCAGCAGAACTGACAAGCGATATCTGTGTGCACAACTGTGCTCAGAGGCAGAAGGAACCTGGATCTGAATTCTGACGATGTGCCTGATTCGGTACATGTTTGGGAGAGTCGTTCCACCTGTGAGGGTCTAGGTCCAGGTGAAAAGTGGGATGAGTGAGCACAGTGCTAAAAAAAACAATGCTGTGCATGAAGTTCTGCCTGTCAAAAACCAGAGGGAATAATTGAAAGAGCAGCAGGGATGGTTATTAAAAATAATAAAGAGTCAATGTTTTAAACTGCTTTTTTCACCTTGAAGACACTTTGACCACTATTAACATCTCTACTCTCAAAAGGCCCAATATCTACACTGTGACCGTTTTTGAAGATGGGAACATCGTAATTAGAAGAATCTTGGGACCTGAAATTCTCATTACACTCTGAGCTGGATTGACTCAAACACATTGTGAACAGGGGGAAAAAAATTTAAATGTGAACAAGTAGGATACTGTCTGTGAAAAATGAAGCAAGTATGTGAAGGGGCGGAGGGGATGTTTTGCATACAAATCCCAGTTCTGCAAATAGGGTAGCAAACAGCATCTTCCCTCAGTCGTGATGAGCTAGTGGGCATTTATTCTGTTGATCTGATACTTAGAGCTCTGTTTAATCAGGCAGAGTTGCTCTTCCTCTCAGGTTTTCTTATGCTGTTTCAGTTAAACTCAGTGGAATTAACCTCGCCACAAAATCATTTTGTGTTTTTCTTATCGGACTCCAGGTTCCAAGCTGTTATTAGCATGTACACAATTCTGCAGCAGCTCTGCTTTCTCATTAACGCTTCCAGTACCTAGAGGCCTTCGCTCTGTGTTGTAGAGTGTCTAAAACCTCTGGTATTCTGCTTTCCATATTGTTTGTATGTGCATTTTTGGAAGGTAAGATCAAAATGTGTACAAGGGTAGGAGTTTGGTATGCCAGATCTTTCATCCCCTAGGCATCCTTATTTAAAATTTAATCCTCTGTGAAGCCAACTTGTATCCCATGCTTCACTAAAGCCCCATCTGAACCTGATCCTTGAAGTGGTGGGGTCCTCTTCATCTCCAGAGCACTACTGTGACAAGTATTAGTATCAGCTATATGAAAAGATCATCTCTGACGTGCTCAGAATTATCTCAGTATACAAGCTCAGTCATGCTAAGCCTTTTCTATAGAGAATAATTATCACTGAGAAACCATCTTTGATTTAAAGATTCTGTAGGATTACGATCTTTCTAGAAAAAGTACATTTGGGTTTTGCTTTCGGGGGGAACTCATGAAAAGTTATAGTTCCACCCAAAGCAGTGAATGTTCACTTTTTCCTTGTTGGACTTTTAGAAGTCTTGAAATTCCACAAAGATTCCTATTCTTATCTGCAGCAGTTATGGATCAATCTTTGACTGTTCAACCCAGGAGATCTGTTTCCAACAGATAAGACAGTAACAGGAAAGTGGTTCTGGCGAGCAAAGGTAGATGTGCTGTGCACCAGACTTGTGAGTCTCTCTCAGGCCTGGGTATCAGCTTTTTCCCCCACACCTTTTTTTTTTTTCCTTTTTTTTTTTTTTTTTTTTCTTTCTCTCTCCAGCAAGTATGATTGAGATGACAGACACTATGCATCTCCCTGCTTCTCCTGGTGCCCCATTGTAAGCAGGAGATGCCCTGTTCTTTTAGTGCTTGGGGAAGGCTGCCTGTAAATTGGCTGAATGGAGAAAAACTCGCCCACCCTGCTAGTGATCAGACACCCCAATACCATGGGAGTATCCTCATTCTAAATATCAGTTCACAGCAAGATGAGGTACTAAGATTTATTGTGGCATCTGTGAGACAAGTCTTGAGCCTCCTGCTCTATCAGGAGGCCTGTGGAATTCTCAGTGGAATGTGGCCTTGCTATGTCTCTGCCACCTGCAGGTGTACCAGCAAGTCTTCCCTTCTTCAGCAGAGAGGAGGAGAGCAGGTCTGGAGAGAGGTTGCATTGTCTCCTCCATTCCCTGGAGAGAGGTTGCATTGTCTCCTCCATTCCCTGATCATCCAGATTTCCTCTCCTTAATGAGACAGAGTGGCAAAGTTTTGTGTTTGGTGTCAGGTTAATTCTCTGGACCCTTCACAAGGACGAGTTTTGTGTTAAGCCAAGACATCCTGCACCCCAAAATGGGGAACAGTACTAATGGCCCAACACTGCAGCTTCACCATGAGGGAAAGTTTCCCCAGGGCAGATTTCAGCTCTGCAGTGTAACAGGGTGCTCACAAAGAGACGTCAGGGCGTCCTTTGCCCTTCCCTGAACCTGGTGTCACCTCATCCAGAAGGTGATATAGCACCCCAGTACTTAAGGGTAACAAGGTCCTTGCTTAGACAGCCCCAACATGCTGTAAGATTCACAGGGGATTGCCCCTCATTAATTTTGACTGGTTCCTTTCTTCTGCATGGGCTGTCTGGGACAGAAGATGAAGTGTGTGTTTGGGATGGGACTGCTGATGTCCGGTTTTCTGCATGTTTTCTGTCTCCCCTCCACATTAGCAATTCACATCCTGGCATCATCAGCCAGATTCTGTCCCTCTTTGTGTAGCCTCAGGCCACACACAACCAGAACAAAGCACCCGGGATGCTGTTTGGAGACAAAATGGAGAGTTCTCCACTGCTGGGTGATGCCAGTTCTTATGCCAGCCATCCTGCTTTGGAGGAGCAAATGAGACAGTGACTTCTTCCTCTGGGCTTTTATTCTGCCACAGTGCTATATGAGGGATTTCTCTGGCATCAAAAAAAACAGATGAATGTGCTAAGACTGCTGCATATAGAGGAGCAGTCCTACTAAACAGCATGCCTAACCTGTTTTTTAAACAGAGAGACTGTTTTTCTATCGCCTCCCTAGGGAGACAGTTCCACTTCCCATCTGCTTTTTATCGCTGTAACTCTCATCCTGATATTTAACCTAAACTGTCCTTTCTTTTGCTGCAGATTATTGCTCTTCCTAACACTGTCTTCTGTGACTGTGAGTAATTCCTGTGCTCAGTTTACACTGTGATAGGCTGTAGTCATACGTCTGGCGTTGATTCTGTTCGAGTCTGTCTTTCTCTTCCAGTCCTCTCATCTCTTTTTTTTTATTACGAAGTTTGATTTTTTTTTTTGCTACTCTTCTTCACTCATTCACGAGGGACGTAAATTGTAAAAGTCATACCGTGATTTGGAAACGTGGGCCAGTACAGATGCAGACTCCTTAACCTCATCTCTGCCTCAGTTGCCTGTCAGTGAAATCGAAATCAGAGCACTTCTCGGTCTTGTCGGGATGGCGAGAGGGCAGGATGCACGTATGATTGAAGGCACACACGTATTGCTGCGATGAAGGTCGTGGAAGTACACAGCAGAGTATTCCAGCGCTGCTGGTGCCCCTGCTGCACAGTGTTGCATATTATCTCCTTAGTTTTACTTAGCCTTTGTGCAGTAGTGAAATGAGATAATTACAAAGTGGAAGGAATAATAACTTTGTATTGTTACAGTAACCACTGAGGTATTATACCCTGATACCAGCGTGATTATCTTAGACACAATAGTAAGGTGATTATTAGTAATGCTAAAAGACTTACTACTTAGCCTGCAATTTTTGCATCTTGTTTCTTTTATGACCCCTATCGTATTTTTAATCCTGTGTGAAGTGGGTTTGTGTTGTTGCCTCATCCGTTTTTCAGTGATGGGAAAATGAAATAGGAAAAAAAAAACCTATGAGGCCCAATTTGCAAATTCAGGTCCCTAAGCACCAAGGTGAATCACTTGTCTTGATCAGCCAGAACTACTATGGACAGGCTTGGCAGGTAAGGGTCTAGTAGCTTAGATATTTAAAGATGTGTAGTCCTTTGCTCCTTTAAGTTCAAGCTATAGAGGCCTCTTTTGGTCTTGTTTTCCTTGTCATCGGGGGTTGTTTCACAAATCCACTCTTTTTATGCTCAAGCTGGCATATGTACATACAAAACCAGAATTTAAGGTGCAGCTGTAAGCATAGGCGTTGCAGAGCCAGGCTCTGGACCGTCTTTGGGAGGTGGGTGTCTCATCGCGATAGAATAACCTTGAGGGACGGGGAGTCCTCCTTTCTCCTGCTCTAGAGGCAGCCTTCTGAGGTAGCTGCAGTGGTTTTTGTAGAACAGAGAGCCAAGAGTTGACTGAGAGCTTTCTTCTGCGCTTGAGATGAAAACACGGGTTTGACTTGATGAAGCCGTGTCTCAGCAAAATCAAGACCACTTCTTGCACTTACTGGGTTTGAGCAGCAAAATACCACAGTGGCTCTAAGGAAGAAAAACATGTTTATTTTTTTTCTCCTGAGAAAATTATTTTCAAGGGCAAAAAGCTTTTGCATATTGCCTCTGAGGAAAGGAGATCCAGCATTTGGAGCTGGCCTTTGTCAGTTCTTGAAGGAGTTTGTGAAACCTTTCAGCTTGAGAAAGTTTGAGCTTGGAATCAAACGGTGGTTTGAGGCCATCTTTCACTGCTATCTCAGAGCTGTTTTATGGGGCAGTGCGAAATGGAGAACAGCCACTGACGTTTTTGATAATATATGAGTGCTTTAAGGTGTAAGAGGTATTTTTACCATCTGGAAAGGAAGTCAAGAGAAACTAAAGGGGGAAAAAATAACCCAGTGAACACCATGCCATAGCAGAGCTGCAGAAAGCTGCTGCTGCTGTATTCTCCTGAGCTCTCAGCAACCTGTAATTATGAATTGGCTTACAGCTAAGATATTGATGGATATCACTCAAGAAGGAAAATGAGAACGTCTAGATTTTTATTTTTTTTTACAGTGAACCTGTACTGAACTCTGTGTGACTCTCCTCCTATTTATAACCCTGTATGAAGTTCAAGGAAACTTGTCCTGGAGGTTTCCCATGAGAGGGAACCGTGTTTTTACCTGACTAAAGCTCTCTGGATATTTTCCCATTTTCTATTTGATCTAAGTGTGAACTTTCTCCACCCTCTGCCCCTCCTTCCTTTCTGGAGTGGTTAGAGAGGTTGATTACAGCCAGGATTACACAAGAGATGCCAGTTGCACACATGTTTTGCATAACTTGTGCTGTGTTGATTTCAGACACGGTGCCCCAAGTTCCCTCTGTGCCTTGCAACAGAGAGACGAGATCTCTATCTTCATTCCTGAAGCTGGAGAAATGCTGGGGAGGCCCTGCCTATTGAAACTTTGACAAAGAGCACCTGGCTGGGACGTTTCCCATCCACACAGTTATCTGTGCACTGCAAAGCACTTGCTTTTGGAAAAGTCTCTGCCAAAAGGCTGTTCGTTCTTTTTATATTAAATATGCAAGAGTCACTGTAGCTCTGTGGGAAGCGCTGAGGGACCAGTGGGGCAGTGTAATTCAGTAGGATTTTCCATGTCAGGCAACAGAGTTCCCTTGGATGCTGCTGCCCTGAGATGACTCCTGCCCAGAGAGGCAGCTACTCTGTATTAAAGACGGGAGAATGTGCTCTCCAAGCACGTGTCCTTTCCCTCTCTTCCAGCGAGACAGACATGAATGCTCTCGCATGTTCTGAAAGAGTCGAGAGCCCGTGGTGAGGATCCCTACTGGAAAATTAAGATAAGCTCATCCCAGTGCTGATTTTGGAGCCCTTATCTTCAAAAGCATTGAGGACTGCTTGATTTCAGTGAGAATTTGGGGCTTTGACAGCCTGGGCATTAGCCTGTGTTTCTATTCTTTTTGCTGGGAAATATGGACTTTCTTCCTCCTGCCTCTTCAGTTCGGAGTGGAAGTCTGGGACAGGACAGAGTGTTCCCCAGCCAAAGAGGACCAGGGCTGTTCTGAGCTGCCTATGACACGGTACTGCGTCCTGGGATACAGCTGGTCTCACAGGTAGGCAGAGCCAGACAATTTAAGGGCTTTAAGCTCTTTCTAGAAAATAAATCACATGCAAAGGATACACAGTGAGAATCTGATGATGAAATTTTTATATAGAGGAGTGACACGGGCCATAGACTCTCTCTCACTTGGATACCCTTCATGTGCATGCATTTTGCTCGTCTCCTTGGAGACAGTGGCTTGTCTGAGAGCAGCTAGCCTTGGCTAGGAAAGGCCTGACGTCTCTGGTTTGTGGGATGAAGCTGTGCTACTGAATTTTCCAGCAACCACAGAGGCATGATTTGATACGAGCATAAGGAGTTCTGCACAAGGTTATAGAGCGAGCATGTCTCTCTAATACCTCTTTGGGGACACCGCTTGAGTCCCTGGTGTGAAAGACAGGTTCAAAAATCCTCGAAGAGAGCCTGGCTATCCCTGGCCCTCAGATATCAGAAACATTTGTTGAAATTTCTCCCTTCCTTTTCCTTCTTCCGAAGAGCTGAGTCAGCTGGACTGGCATGTCTGGAACTCTGTGGCACCGGGAACAGGCAGTCTGCCAGCTGCATTACACACCGCATCCAAAGGAACACGTCACTCCTCTCTCTCGCCCAGCCACCCTCCCCCAATCCCCACCCTCTCCCTTTTTTTTTTCCTTCTTGATCCGTGTAGGTGAGTCAGAGAAACCTGCTCATCCACAACCTGTTCCTTCTTGCCAAATCCTGGAGCAGCACTCCCAGTTCTTGTTAGGTGTCAGGAATAGGTTATGAAAACAAAAACTGATACAGGCAGCGTAGTGGGTATAGAACACATACTGTTAATGAAACTTAAATGCACATTGAATGTGCCACTTACAATGTGCTCCTAATAGAGTGATGTCTTTTGTAGAAGGCTTTTTATTCTGTGATATAATATTAGCTTTCTTCCTATGAAACACCAGGATGGAACAGCGAAATGATTTAAGGCATAGGTAAGAACACTTTTAGGGAAAAAAACTCATCTTAACTCCACTGGATTTTTAAAAGAACAGGAGAGTGGGAAATTTCCAGTAGAAAAATAGGGGATTCGTGAAGGTGTTTTTGAAAAAAATGACCGAGCTTTTCATACCAATTTTAGTTATACTAATGTGAAGAAACGCCATTGATATTGGCATGATTTCTTAGAATTTACCCTATTGATGTGTTTCTAACCCCAGAAATTAAAAAATTATGAATCTGGATCCCCCAGATTATAAACACTTCCAAACGAGCAGATTGAAAGGTGATAAATTGGTCTTTTTATTTACCTTATGATATTTATTTCATTAATAGGGAGTGAGGGAGAAAACAAGGAAGGTTGACTTCTCTCTCTGGTCAACAGACTCCAGGAGCTGGAGATGAAGGAAAGCATAGCATCGTATCTGACTTGGGGTCAGATAACACTGTTGGATCAGCTCTGTCTCAATATCTATAGCTACATTTTCATTGAGCAGCATCAAAGGATGGATTTTTGGCATGGTTTTTTTTGGAATGAAGCTGCTCAGCTTCAACGAATAGATCATCTACCAAGAAAAGTGCTTTGTTTGACTTTTATGTGCCACAGTAAAATGTCGACGTTAGCTATATTGTGAAAAATGTATGCATTATGTTCATATCATTAGTCTTCTACAAGCAATGCGTTTGTCCCAAGGGCTAACGATGAGCCAACTTCAGGAGGCTGCAAGTACCATTTTGGTTGAGATGCATGAGATTTCTGCCTTGATCAACGTGAAGTCCAGGACTAGTTCAACCTGGCTGGTGTACAGTCCCTTGCATAGGATGGCACCATTGGTGAAAGGAAGGGAAGGGACCATTTTCTGTCAGGTTATATATAACTTATAGTGAGAGACAGTAATTTCTCAGATTGTCCAAGACAAGAAGACAAGCAAGGTTTACTGCCCAGCCACTTTCTGCAGAGGATGAACCTGAAGTATAGACAAAAAATGACTTGTCAAAGGCATTCAAGTCATCAGTGTTGCAGATAGAAATAAACGCAGATGTGCTAAATCCCTGTCTGCTGACTCAGTTACAAGACTCTACACACAAAGGAAAAAAAGGTAGATGTAAGAAAATTAGAAAAAGTTTTCTTCTCTTACATATTGAGAATTGAGTTGTTTTACACTCTTCCACTCTTGATTCAGACCTCTGAGACCTCCTTTTAATAGCCTAGTGGAACCTTCAATATGAAGTTTTGGTTTGGTTTTTTTTCTGTCAGGGAATGGAGTTGAGTATGTTGAGATTTTCCTAAATTCCCTGTTTTCACAGGAAACCTTTTTAAAGTACTTCTTGATGTTTAGAGTCCTCTGTTTTGTGTTCTCCAGCTTTTCTGTCTTTACTTTCAGCCCAAGCAGTTGCTTTTTCTTTCCTTCTTTTCTTTTTCTTCCTTTTGGTTTAATTTCACACCCATATTTAATTTCCTTTCATTTTGTCTGCCTCCCTTTCAGCCATGATAACAGTTTCTCAATCTATCCAGGGCTTATAGTGCGAAACTAATCGCACCAAAAAAACCCTCCATCCTAAACCACCAAATCTTTCCTCTGTCCCTGCCTTCTCATTCTCCTCACTGAGCAAACCTAAAAAATCCTGGGTTTTAGAAGTGCTCTGGAATTGTCATTATTTACTTTTTGTTACAAAAAAAAAAAAAAAAACAAAGCCAAACCATACAGCTAGGAAAGATTTTGAGTTTAATAAGAACTGCTCAATTTTATTACCCAGAAAAGATTCATCTAGCTTCGGGGTCAGACATAGACACTTGATATAGAGGTTTGCACTAGAACAGAAGCTGTCCAGTATCTCCGATTCATCTCTTGGAGAGTTAAGGGATTCCATCACCTTTAAAAAGATACCTTTACTGTTAATTTTTGTTGTGCTAAGAGTTGTTTTCATACAAAATGGTCCTCCTGACTTCCCTTGCCAAACACTGTGGCTAGTTTTGAACATAGAGCAATGAACACCACAAATGTTCATGGTGAGCGTGATGGGGAAAGGAGGTGTCTGTCCAGCCCTGATGGCAGAAGGTTCATTTGCCTTGAATTAAGCTGGTGTAAAAGCTCTGGGTGTCAGGAAAAGCATTTGGGATCAGTGAGCTGGCCCAAAAAAGCTTCATCCTGGAGGAGCCATTAGTTTATGAGATTTTCCAAAGTACGTGGCACAGCTTGGCCTAGCACTGTCTGATTGAGAAAAGTCCCACCCTTATTTCAAGCTCCTCTGTAATGTAAATATATATGTTGTCAGGCAGAGAGCAACAGGAGAAGATAGGAAAACTGCATAGGTAAAAGGAGTCAGTCAGCTCTTTTCCTGTTTGACCTCATTTGACATCTCTGCAAGACAAGACAAGACCACATGCTTGAACAAGCAGATCTTTACGAGGGTAACGCAAAGGCAAGGGCCACGCTGATTCTTGGGCAGTAAGGAAAGTATGTATAAAAATTTCAGGTCCCAAAGGAGCCCATTAGTTTCACAGCCTGACCTGGTTTTGGAAACAAGGTTCCCTTCACTTGCTGGCCTTGATCAAAATAAGTGAAAACTCCCAACTTCAGTGGTTGGGAAAAGAGGAGCTGTCAATATTATTCCTCCCGTGTTGCTATTATCTTTATGACAGCTTGCTCTTAATAGTCTGTTTCCAAAACTTTTTTTTTCTGATACTGACAAGAAAAGGGAAAACTTACTTACGTAAAGGGAAACTGGAGCATGTTCTTCATGTCTCCTAATATGAGATGTAAAATTGAAAGATGCCAAGTGCTAAATGAAATACTTTTTCTTGTGCAGGAGGATGTAGTTGGAATGGTGGAAGACATTGCCACGGGACAAGAAGAAATGAGTTAGAGTTAAGGGGGTTTGTTCAGTGTTTCTATGCAGAAGGATACTACCTAGTGCTGTAGTGAAAGTTAAATGTCATGTATTCTCTCTGTCTCCTGTTGTTTATATAGTATAAAATAACTGGTAAGACGACGTTTGGCACTGCTTGCTTCAAATAACTCATAGATTCTGTTGGCTTTATAATGCTAAAGGGCTTCTGCAAGCTATGCAAGGGAGCTGTGCTTGGAATAAATATAAACTGTAAACAGCTGATGTAAATTGATTTAAGGTGTTACTTTCATTGATACTACCTACGAATCTGGTCCAACATCCAGATTTGTTTTACCCAAAGGGGGAAAAAAAAAAAACCCCAACCAAAAAACCAGCCCAAACCAAACAAAAGCACTTCTCAAGGGAGTGTTTGTCCAGCAGCATTCCTGATCTGCACCGAGGTACCCACACCCTGTGCTGCCTGTGTGAGCTGTTTCTCTCTCCATCTGCAGTCGGTTGCTGCGGAGCTTGGCTTGCGATGATGTGTGAATCTCCAGTCACCTCCTTAAATTCCTGCTGAGCTGTGGCACTGACAGGGAGCGGACAGGACAGGGAAGAGAAGAATAGCAGACCAACCTAAACTTGCTTTTGTTTTTCCCTGCTAGCTGCATCTATGGAGAAAAGTTAAAATTAAGAGAAGCCAACAAGTACGTTTTGGAAGGTTTGTTGTGTGAACCAGCTAACGCTCCACTTATCAAGTCGCCTTTAATATAAAGTAAAAGCTCTGCAGTGGAGTGGGAAGTAGAGAGCTGGTACGTACAGTTAAGGTTTAACCTCCATCCTAAGCCGTTTCCCACTCACATCCAGATAGTGCAGAGGCATCACCGGGAAGGAGGCTCCTTTCTGAAGTCCCCTCTTTTGTATTCGTTGCAGGGCTTCTCCTCCTTTAAAAGTAAGTTGCTGTAAATCTGGCTGCCTTTAAGCGATTTTTGAAGCTAGCCAGGTGACAAAACACCCGGTTATTTTGTGGACTTCCCGGTTTTTGTTAATTTATTTCACCACCAGAGTGCTGTTTAATCAGAGTCCCTTTTTAATAGCACTTAACCATTTTGGAGTCAGTGTGAAATTCCACCAGCGCCAAGGGTGGCTGGAGGACTGGGACACCTTGGTATGGGACAAGGACAGCATGCCCGCTTCAGTGGCCTCACAGAGCAAATGCACAAGTTTTGCACTTGAAATTTTCAAATATATATGGGGAGCGGGGGATCTGAAAGCTCCATTGACATTAATATAAACTAAAATATGAGTGTCAGGTGCCTTTTTCCAGCTTTGAAGCTCTTATATTGAAGGAAATAAAGGTAAGCCAAGAGAAATATATGAGGAGAGCTTTGATGTGGTGCAATGTGTGTTTCTTGGGACACAGAATTGGAGCAGGTAACCGTGAATTTAATCTTTTTCGGAACTAAATGCAATGTCAGTGCCCATATCTGTGTTTTCGTTGATTTAGTATGTAATTTATTTGCATGGATTCACATAGACAGGTGCTTTTTCCTTCATTTTTCACATGTACATAGATAAAACGCACAAACCTACAAAGTGAACTGTTTGTGTTCTGTGAACTGTTTGTATTCTGTGCTGCAAAGGAAGAAAATGAGGTTTAAGGTTGTTGCTTTTCTGGTTTTAATTCTGTAATGGGTGCTGCAAGATGTGGCAGGAGTCCTGCAAGTATCTGGATGGTTAGAGAAATTACAGTAATTCTATGACTCTGCCAATGAAACAGGAGTTTGTTTGTTTGTTTGTTAAACTTCTGGCACAAAAATGCCACCTACTTATTTATAACCCTTGTGGCAGATTGGAACATTGTTTTATCTGTAAAATCCTGCAGATCAGTTAATAAATAAACACGATCTGATGAATCAGATTAAATAACAGAGCCACCAGTAGCTACAAGATAAATTGTAATGAACTACTAAAGTAATAAAAGGCTGCAGGCAGAAACATCTTGAAGGTACAAATAAGGACCCTGATCCCTTAGCTGTTGTACACGAGCACTACTGTTTTCTGATTTACACTAGATTCTAGCTGTGTGTTTTATACGTAAAGGACGTATAGATGCTTGAAAGTTTCTCCCGACTAGTGTATTTACTTGTTCTCCGCGTGTGTGTGTATGCATGTTTTTGTGGGGCCATTCCAGCCAAAATGTAGCACGGATGAAGCCCTCAGAGTTTATATATAATCTGATGTTTTATATATAATATGATGCTCGGTGCTGCTTGTGGCAGAAGATGAAGGGAGGACCGAACGCTGGTGCAGTATTTCACTGCTAGCCGCTTATTTGACAATACCATAAACAACTGGCAGGTAGATGCAGGTGTCGAGCTGCTGCTTTATGCCCTGGAGATATTTGTAGGAAAGGCAGGTGTGTCTAGAAAAGAAAAGGTGTGTAGGTGCAGCGTTTTGCTATTGTTTTACGGCGTGCTCACGTACCACAAGTATCCAGTGGTGGTTGTTTTGCTGCTAGCTGCATAGGGCTCCCGCAATCCTACGTCGTAGCTGTCGACAGAAATAACTTATCATTGACTGCCACTGTGCAAAAAGTCAGGACAAGCCAAGTTTTTTCACTTGCTGGGAGGCTCACAAAATCTCAACTGCCATATATATATATATATATATCTCAATAGGCAATTGATAATAAAGTTTACTAAGAGATATTGGGCCATGAGGTCATGAAGTGAGACAAGTCCTCTATTTCAAGCTCCAAGTCAAGAAAGTACTAGTTGCTTAATAGCGTGTATGTAAGCTTCTCCTGTCGTAATCTGCATTTTGCTTTTTGAACCTTTTGAGGTCTCTAGAGTGTCCAGAAATCTTTTTAAGCACAGATCTAGCTATATGGTCTCCTAATCTAAAAAGTGCTTTTAGAATGGAGACATGGGAACTCTATGAGCTCGGACTACTTTAAGATGTCACACGTAGGGCCCGCAGAAGTGGAGGTACTTGACACTGTGTGTCACAAGTCTGTGTGTTTGTGTGCTCCAGCAGCCGGGAGCCTTATTTTAGACATTTATATGTTGTGACTTCTGCATGCAGGTTGTCTTGGACAATCTCCTGTTAGCTGTGGGACTTGCTGTTATTTCTGAACTCTGGTGTATACTGATTTGTGTATGTGTGTCTGTGTAATCTTCCAGGGCAAAAAAAAAAAAAAAAAAAAAGGCAACAAATCAAAGAGCCCCCGTGAATTTAAATGAACACATCTACAGTCATTAAGCACAGCAGCGAGGTACAGCATCAGAGTGGGAGGCAGTTTCCTTTGCAAAGCTACGTGCTGCTCGGAGCCAGCATGGGCTTAGGTCGCACTTTAAATTTTTTTTTGTGATTAATTCATTCAGGGGTCTATTATTGATGTAAATATTTTTGTGTGTGAAGCTTTGAGCTAGGAAGCTCTAGAAAAGCCAAAGCGTGCTATTTAATTACAGTAGTGAACTGGAGGGACCGTGTGTCACCTCTCGGCAGCCTCAGCCCTCCTGCTGAAACTCAGCGCTGCCTTGGCCCTCCTCAGCTCAGGGAAGCTGGAGGTGGGAAGGACTGCAGCAAGTATTATATCCACATTTTTGTGACTATTGCACACTCTCTTTTTTTGTCCTGTGTGGTGTTAAATGCCACCAAGCTCAGGGGGATTTTACATTTCCCTGGGCTGACTGTTTCACGGCCCGAAAGGACACCACACCAGCAGATTGCCTCATGTGCCATCTATTTTTTTTTTCTGATTTGATTTTCTTATTCCTGTTTGATCCTCTACTGTGCCATCCTAAATATCTCCTCCCGCTCTTTAATGTTCACTCCCATATCTAATAAAATCACACTGTATTATTAAGTCCTTAATTTCTCAGTAGAGATACGGGCCATATTTTTCTGTGTCTGCCTGCTTGTGTGAGCTTCACCAAATTAGCCTCTGTGCATCTTGCAAAGTGCATGAATTCATTTACCTGCTGTGAAAGAAGGGAATTATTACCTTAATCATACATATGAATAATTGAAGCACAGGAAATCAGAATAACTTGCCTGCAGCCACAAAATTTGTAGCGTAACTAAGAGTTGAACCCTACGCTCCCTAGTCCCAACCCAGCACCTTAATTGTATTTCTTACCTCTACGTTAAACTGATCTTAGTGTGATAAGTCCCATTCAAGGCAAAGGGCTGCTTTGTGGCAGGCACTGTGGAACTGCACAACGGCTCCCCTCTCCCACTCAGCTTCCAGATTTAGGGAAGAAAGAAGAAATAATGAATTAATACTGGTTATGATCGTGAGGAACAATTCCGCAACCTCACCGATAGGTGCAAGTGTCAGCCCAAAAGGACATTGTATTAATGCTGACAAGTATCTAAAGGGTGGTTTGAGGGAGGATGGAGCCGGACTCTTTCCAGTGGTTCCCAGTGACAGGACAAGGGGCAACAGGCACAAGCTGGA